>JARQOD010011678.1:0-22513 GCA_033576555.1 Oophaga sylvatica
CTAAGAATGTTAAGGCGGATGCCCTCTCGAGGGAGTTTCCTTGCAGACTCTCTGAGTTATCTGATCCTTCTGTTATTTGAAAGAGGGTGTAGTTCTTTACGCCATCTCGCCCAATTTGAGACTTGCTCTGGAGGGGTGTCAGGGGATAGGCCCGAGCGCTGCCCTGTTGGAAAATTGTTTGTCCCGGACCAATGGAAAAAAGAGTGTGATGTCTGAGATTCATTGTTCCGCATTGGCTGGGCATCCCGGAATTTTTGGTACCAGAGACTTGGTTAGCCGGTCCTTTTGGTGGCCTACCTTTGCTCGTGATATCAGGGAATTTGTGCAGTCCTGCGGGACTTGCTCTCGCTCCAAGCCTTGCTCTCGTCTTGTGGTTTGTTGATGCCATTGCCTGTGCCAGAGACCATGGACCCATATCTCTATGGATTTCATTTCCGATCTTCCGTTTCTCAGAGAATGACCACCATCTGGGTAATTTGTGATAGGTTTTCCAAAATGATTACATCTTGTGCCATTACCTAAGTTGCCTTCCTCCTCTGAATTGGTGCCGTTGTTCCTTCAGCACGTGGTTCGTTTACACGGCATTCCTGTGAACATTGTGTCTGACAGAGGAGTCCAGTTTGTTTCCAGATTTTGGAGGACTTTTTGTTCTAAACTGGGTGTTCAATTGTCCCTCTCTCAGGAGAAGGCCCAGCGGTTTGCTAACGGCATAGGATGATGGTCCTCGGTTTAAAGTGGGGGACTTGGTCTGGTTGTCCTCAAAGAATATTCTATGAGAGTAGCATCTCCAAAATTTAAGCCTAGGTTCATTGGACCTTATAAGATCATGGAGATTATTAATCCTGTTTCTTTTCGTTTGCTTCTTCCAGGGACATTTAAGATCCATAACGTGTTCCACAAGTCCTTGTTGAAGAGGTTTGTTGAGCCGTGGTTCCTGCTGCTGTGCCTCCTGACCCTGTTTTGGTTGAGGGCAATCTGGAGTATGTGGTTGAGAAAATATTGGATTCTCGTTTTTCTAGACGGAAACTCCAGTATTTGGTTAAATGGAGAGGTTATGGTCAGGAAGACAATTCTTGGGTGTTTGCTTCGGACATCCATGCTAGGAGACTTATCCGTGCGTATCATAGAACTCATCCTGACCGACCTGGTTGCTCAAATGAGGGTTCGGTGACCCCTCCTCAAGGGGGGGGTACTGTTGTGAATGGGTTTGAGATGAGTTCTGAGCAGAGGCTCCCTCTGGTGGTTACAAGTGGTGCTAGTGAGGATTGTGAGGACTGGGAATCAGGTGTTACTGACTGGTCTTATATAAGGGAGTCATTTTCCCATAAGGGTTGCCGGTGATCAATTGTTCTGGTCTGAATCCTTCATTCCAGTTTCCCTTGTGGCCTGCTGTGTGTGTCTGCATCTCTGCTTACAGATAAGACTTTTGCTTCTTTTGTGTTTTTGCTGTGTTTTTGCATTTGTCCTGCACTTCTTTGGGGGCCTTCAGGGTCCCCTCCGGGGGCTTCTGCCCTCTCAGTTTGGTTCAGCCACTGAGTTTTGTTCTTTTGCTTTTTCCAGTTTTTTCAGTGGCTGCTGTTTTGATTTTTGTTACACCAGATAACTAATTTAGGTGGTAGAGGTCGTGTGATCTCAGGTGATTTTGAAATTAGTAGAGTTGGTGCTTTTCAGGGTTTTCTGGGATTGCAGTAAGTACCCTTCATATCCTTTTCTATTTAGATAGTTTGGGCCCCAGCGTTTGCTCATACTATTTTCTTTCTGTGTCAGTATTTCCTCTTGTCTAACCGCCATTACATGTTTGGGGGCTTTCTGTTATCTTTGGGGTTCTGCTCCGGGGCAGATAGCTTTCCTATTTCTATCTTTAGGTGTAGTTAGTTTCTCAGGCTGTGACGAGGCGTCTAGGACCAACGTAGGAACGCTCCACGGCTGCCTCTAGTTGTGGTGGTTTAGTCAGGGTACTGCAATCTCATAGATTCCAACTGCTCTGGTGTATTGCCTTTTTTACCTGCACTCCTCAGCTACCGAAACATAACAGCAGGCCACCAAAAAGACTGACTCACCAAATCTCTGGTACAAAAATTCCGGGATGACCAGCCAACGCGGAGCAATGAATTTCAGACATTACTTCCCTCCTCCATTGGTCGGGGACATACAATTTCCCCATAGGGCACCATTCAGGTTTATCCCCTGAAATTCTTCCAGGGCAAGTCTCAAATCGGGTGAGATAGCGGAAAGAACCACACCCTCATTTAGAATGGTAGTAGTCTCAGTCACATCAAGAGAATCCACAAAGAAACTCCTAGAGAGGGCATCCGCCTTAACATTCTTATTGCCCGAAAGAAAGAAGACCACAAAATTAAACCGCGTGAAAAACAAGGCCCACCTAGCCTGTCTAGGATTTAATCGCTTGGCTGAATTGAGATGGATCAAGTTCATGTGGTCCGTGAGGACCACAACTTGATGTTTGGCTCCCTCCAACCAATGTTTCCACTCTTCAAACGCCCACTTCATAGCCAATAATTCCCGATTCTCCACATCATAATTACGTTCAGCTGGGGAAATTTTTCGAGAGAAGAAGGCACAAGGGTTAATCTTAGAGGTTACAGGATCCTTTGGGACAAAACGGCTCCTGCACCAATCTCAGAAGCATCTATCTCCACCTGAAATGGGAGAGAAACATCAGGTTCCCGGAGAACAGGAGCAGAAGTGAATCTCCGCTTAAGCTCCTGAAATGCCGATACTGCCTCCGGAGACCAATTCACCACATCAGAGCCCTTTTTGGTCAAATCCGTCAGTGGTTTCAAAATACCAGAAAAATTACTTATAAATTTACGGTAAAAATTAGCAAAACTCAAAAATTTCTGAAGAGCCTTCAAGGAAGTGGGCTGAACCAAATCATAAATGGCCTGAACCTTGACCAGGTCCATTTCAGTAGCGGACGGAGACAAAATGAATCCAAAAAACAAAAATTTTGTACAGCAAAGAGACATTTTGATCCCTTAACATACAAAGCATTTTCTCTCAAAATCCAGAATACAATCCGAACATGTTCCACATGACAATCCCTATCATTGGAAAAAATCAAAATATCATCCAAAAACGATCAAAAACTTGTCCAAAAAATCCCGGAAAATATCGTTCATGAAAGATTGGAAGACAGAAGGGGCATTAGTGAGCCCAAAAGGCATCACTAGGTACTCAAAATACCCCTCAGGAGTATTAAATGCCATCTTCCATTCATCACCATGCTTAATGCGAATAAGATTATACACCCCCTCCCTAAGGTCAAGCTTGGTAAACCAACTAGCACCTTTCACTCTGGAGAATAAATTGGAAATCAAGGGTAACGGAAACTGATATTTAACAGTACTCTTATTAAGGAGACGATAGTCAAAACATGGCCTTAATGAGCCATTCCTCTTGGCCACAAAGAAAAAGCCGGCACCTAAAGGTGAAGAGGACGGTCTAATATGACCCTTCTCCAATGACTCTTTGATATAAGATCGCATAGCATCATGTTCATGTACAGACAAATTGAAGAGCCGACACTTGGGAAATTTACAACCGGGCACCAACTCAATCGCGCAATCATAACTCCTGTGAGGAGGCAAGGACGCAGACTTACTCTCACTAAACACATCAGAAAAAACAGCCAAATAGTCAGGGACATCTTTAGACTGGGGAGAGGTAGAGAAGACAGGAGTGTCACTGAGAACACATTGACAACCCCAACTAACCACAGACACAGACTTCCAATCCAGAACAGGATTATGGGTCTTTCTGCAACCAAGAAAACCCAGTACAATAATGTCATGTAAATTATGTAACACCAAAACTTGAAAATTCTCTTGGTGGTTTGAGGCTACCCCCATTATCACCTGGGTCTAAAACTGGGGTTTATTCTCCACTAAAGGGGTAGCATCAATATCCCTCAAAGGAATAGGAGTCCGCAGGGGTACCATGGAAAAACCACAACGTTTGGTAAAGTCAAAATCCATCAGATTCAAGGCTGCTCCTAAATCAACAAAAGCTTTAGCAGAAAATGAAGATAAGGAGCAGATCAAGGTAACCGTCAAGAGGAATTTAGGCTGTACATGCCCAAAACAAATGAGTGAGCAAAACGTTTTTCCCGCTTAGGGCAGACGGAAATAATATGAGAGGCGTCCCCACAAAAGAAGCACAACTTATTACGCCTTCTAAACTCTTGACGTTGAGCCCTAGAAACAACACTATCACACTGCATGGGCTCAGAGGTTTGTTCGAAAGGCAATGCTGCTCTCGCATAGTTGTACGTTCACGTAAACGTCTGTCAATTTGAATGGCTAATGATAGAGTCATTGAGACGATAGGGGACAGGAAATCCCACATAACATCTTTTACGGTCTCTGCCAGACCTTTCCGAAAAAGAGCCGCTAGGGCATCATCGTTCCATTTAGTAAGGACTGCACACTTTTGGAATTTCTGACAATATACAGTACCTTGCGAAAGTATTCAGCCCCTTGGACTTTTCAACCTTTTCCCACATATCATACTTCAAACATAAAAATATCAAATGTAAATTTTTGGTGAAGAATCAACAACAAGTTGGACACAATTGTGAAGATGAACAAAATTTATTGGTTATTTTAAATTTCTGTGGAAATACAAAAACTGAAAAGTGGGGCATGCAATATTATTTGGCCCCTTTACTTTCAGTGCAGCAAACTCATTCCAGAAGTTCATTGTGGATCTCTGAATGATCCAATGTTGTTCTAAATGACCACTGATGATAAATATAATCCACCTGTGTGTAATCAAGTCTCCGCATAAATGCACCTGCTCTGTGATAGTCTCAGGGTTCTGTTTGAAGCACAGAGAGCATCATGAAGACCAAAGAACACAACAGGCAGGTCCGTGATACTGTTGTGGAGACTTTTAAAGACGGATTTTTATACAAAATGATTTCCAAAACTTGGAACATCCTAAGGAGCACTGTGCAAGTGATCATATTGAAATGGAAGGAGTATCATACCACTGCAAATCTACCAAGACCCGGCCATCCCTTAAACTTTCATCTCAAACAAGGAGAAGACTGATCAGAGATGCAGCCAAGAGGCCCATGATCACTTTGGATGAACTGCAGAGATCTACAGCTGAGGTGGGACAGTCTGTCCAAAGGACAACAATCAGTCGTACACTGCACAAATCTGGCCTTTATGGAAGAGTGGTAAGAAGAAAGCCATTTCTCAAAGATATCCATAAAAAGTGTCATTTAAAGTTTGCAACAAGCCACCTGGGAGACCCACCAAACATGTGGAAGAAGGTGCTCTGGTCAGATGAAACTAAAATCGAACTTTTTGGCAACAATGCCAAACGATATGTTTGGCATAAAGGCAACACAGCTCATCACCATGAACACACCATTCCCACTGTCAAACATGGTGGTGGCAGAATCATGGTTTGGGCCTGCTTTTCTTCAGCAGGGACAGGGAAGATGGTTCAAATTGATGGGAAGATGGATGGAGCCAAATACAGGACCATTCTTGAAGAAAATCTGTGGGAGTCTGCAGAAGACCTGAGACTGGGACGGAGGTCTGTCTTCAAACAAAACAATGATCCCAAACATAAAGCAAAATCTACAATGGAATGGTTCACAAATAAACATATCCAGGTGTTAGGATGGCCAAGTCAAAGTCCAGAACTGAATCCAATCGAGAATCTGGGGAAAGATCTGAAAACTGCTGTTCACAAATGATCCCCATCCAACCTAACTGTTCTCGAGCTGTTTGCCAAGGAAGAATGGGCAAGAATTTCAGTTTCTCGATGTACAAAACTGATAGAGACATACCCCAAGCGACTTGTAGCTGTAATCACAGCAAAAGGTGGCGCAACAGAGTATTAAATTAAAGGGGCCGAATAATATTGCACACCCCACTTTTCAGTATTTGTATTTCCACAAAAATTTAAAATAACCAATAAATTTCATTCATCTTTACAATTGTGTCCCACTTGTTGATTCTTCACCAAAAATTTACATTTGGTATCTTTATGTCTGAAGCATGATATGTGGGAAAAGGTTTAAAAGTTCCAGGGAGCTGAATACTTTCGCAAGGCACTGTAACTCTGCAGCTTCCTGACCCTGATTCAATGCCAATAAGGTTTTCTCAGCTTGATCAATAACATTAGGTTCATCATAGAATAACCCCAAAGCCTGAAAAAATGCATCCATATTAGCCAAAACAGGATCCCAGGTGTCAGGAAAAAGGCCCAGTCCTGAGGATCACCACGCAGCAGGGAGATGACTATTTTAACCTACTGCACCGAGTTCCCCGAGGAATTGAGTTTCAAGGCAAAAAATAATTTACAATTATTCTTAAAGTTCAAAAATCTAGACCGATCCCCAGAAAATAAATCAGGAATAGGGATCTTAGGTTCTACAGTAGACAACTGAGCGATATAGGCAGAAATTCTCTGAACTTCAGCAGCGAGCTGCTCAACACGATTAAACAACTGCTTAGTCTCCATTGAAGAAAAATCCTCCTACGGCCAACAGAAAAAAAGAGGAAAGAAAAAAAAAAATTCTGACACTTTTTTTTTAATACTATTCTTTCCTTCTTTAGAGTACCCTAGAATCTACAGTATGGCCGGTGATTCTGTTATGATTCGGTAACCGAGGAGGACAACCGGAATAGTAGGCCAGGCAACCAGACACCCAGAGAGGTTGGTAGCTTAGCGGATTGCAAACCCACAAACTAACAACACAACTAGAATTAGCCGTGGGACGTACCTACGATGACCTAGACGCCTCGACATAGCAAAATAGTTAACTAAGCCTAAAGAGAGAAAGGGGAAAGCTAACTGCCCCAGAGTAGATTCCTAAAGGAATAGATAGCCCCCAAACATGTATTGCCGGTGAGTCAGATGAAGCACAAACACAGACAGTAAATAGAGTAAGCAAATGCTGGGGCCCAGACTGTCTAGATAGAACAGGATAGAAAAGGATACTGTCTGCAATCCAGCAAAAACCCTAAGAAAAATTCCAACACGTCTGATATGAAAAAATACTGAAGCAACACGACCTCTCCCCACTAAATCAGAACTCTGGTGTGAACTGGAAGCAAACTACAGATACTTAAATAACAGGGAACAGAAATACTGAAAGGACTGACAAAGCTGTGGCAATGAACACAGAGTCCAGCTCAGGCCCGCAGGGAACCTGGTTGAACTAACTCCAGCAAGGCAGATAACTGAGGAAAGCAAAAGTAAAACAAATGACACAGATATAAACAGCCAAATAACTTATCTGAAAGATGCAGGACACAGCAAGGAGCAAGCAGACTTCCAAATAGCACAGGAAGAAAACAATCACCAGCAAGAATCATGGGAAGACCGCTCACTTAAATCTCCCCTGTCAGTAACACCTGATCGCCAATCATCCCCCTCAGGTGAGAGACTTCTGTTAGCCATAGCAACTTCATTACCAGCAGCAACCACCAGAGGGAGCCCAAACTCAGAAGCCAGACCAAAGGTGTTCACAACAATAAGTCTTCCTACACCGGGCCGTCCAGTCAAACTGAGCAATCGTGGGAGAAGAGCCTTAGTGAGAGAGCTAAAGAAGAACCCCAAGATCACTGTGGCTGAGCTCCACAGATGCAGTAGGGAGATGGGAGAATATTCCACAAAGTCAACTATCACTGCAGCCCTCCACCAGTTGTACCTTTATGGCAGAGTGGCCCGATGGAAGCCTCTCCTCAGTGCCATACATATGAAAGCCCACATAGAGTTTGCTAAAAAAAAACGCATGAAAGACTCACACTCTTTGAGAAATAAAATTCTCTGGTCTGATGAGACGAAGATAGAACTTTTTGGTGATAATTCTAAGAGGTATATGTGGAGAAAATCAGGCACTGCTCATCACATGCATAATACAATCCCAACAGTGAAACATGGTGGTGGCAGCATCATGCTATGTGGGTATTTTTTAGCTGCAGGGACAGTAAGACTGGTTGCAATTGAAGGAAACATGAGTGCGGCCAAGTACAGAGATATCCTGGATGAAAACCTCTTCCAGAGTGCTCTGGACCTCAGACTTGGCTGAATGTTCATCTTCCAACAAGACAATGACCCTAAGCACACAGCTAAAATAACAAAGGAGTGGCTTCAGAACAACTCTGTGACCATTCTTGACTGGCCAAGCCAAAGCCCTGACCTAAACCCAATTGAGTATCTCTGGAGAGACCTGAAAATGGCTGTCCACCAACGTCCACCATCTAACCTGACGGAACTGGAAAGTATCTGCAATGAATAATGGCAGAGGATCCCCAAATCCAGGTGTGAAAAAGCTTGTTGAATCATTCCAAGAAGACTCATGGATGTACTAGCTCAAAAGGGTGCTTCTACTCAACACTGAGTGAAAGGTCTGAATACTTATTTATGACCATGTGATATTTCATTTTTTCTTGTTTAATAAATTTGCAAAAATTTCTACATTTTGCTTTTTTTTCAGTCAAGATGGGGTGCAGAGAGTACATTAATGAGTTAAAAATGAACTTTTTTTAATTTACCAAATGGCAGCAATGAAACAAAGAGTGAAAAACTTAAAGGGGTCTGAATACTTTCCGTACCCACTGTATATAGTGTGTTGAATCACGTTAGCAACTGCCAAATTTTTTTTTTACTATGCAACAGCTCTACACAGAGAACAATTTCACCGCCACAAAGTTATATCATGGAATATGGCAGGCTGTATCACATTTAGAAGCAGATTTTTTTTTTTTTAATCTGCATGAGCTATGCAGACACTTGAATTTCACCGCCACTAAATGACAAGATGAGATATGGCATGGGAGTCATGGTGGCAACTGCCAAAACAATTATTTTTTCCTGGCCAACAGCTCAATTATCAGAACAAGATACCACCACTAAATGTCAAGTTGACATATGCCTTGATGTATCACATTTAGCAAGTGAAAAAAAGGATTTAGAAAGGTCTACTCATGCATGGATCACAATAGAAGTGTCAGGACTTTGGATTCCTTGTTCATCTTTGGTGCTTTAAAGGGAATCTGTCACCCTAAATTGGTGGGATATTTAAATGATGGCAATCAGGTCAGATGCAGATGGGCAGTGTTTTGGGTACTTGCCTTAACATGTTGTTCACCGCTGTCTCCATTATTTCTGGGAATTGTAGTCGTTGCTCTCCATATAACGCGCCTGCGCATTGCAATCTGCGGTCAAAGCATACTGCGCGTGCGCAATTCAAGATTGCAATGCCCAGGTGCGTTATATGGAGGGCAACGACTACAATTCCCAGAAATAATGGAGACAGCGGCGAACAACATGTTAAGGCAAGTACCCAAAACACCGCCTATTTAGGGTGACAGATTCCCTTTAATGCACTTTTTCAAGAAGGCGTCTGCTGCCTTGCTCCTGCTCATGTGATCCGCCTTCCCTGTCTTTATAACCCTAGTTTGCCTTCCGGTCCATGCTTGTGTATTCTGCTTGAATACCTGGCTACGTGTTGCAAGAGACTGCTCCTCTCCAGTGGATCCGGTTCAGCCTTTCCAGCAAACCTTTTCCAGCTCTCAGTGGTGCTTGTGCAACAAGCAGTGTTGTGTGTTTCTCTGCATCTGCGTCAGCCTGCCTGTTTAGGACACGTAAGCTCGGCTTGTTTCAGCTAAATTTCTCTGTGTGCAGTGGCAGTATATTTTACTGCTCTGGACTTCTTAAGAGGCTCACAGCTCTGCACTGTTTTCGGGACTCTTAGGCCGGGGTCACACTTGCGAGTGTAATGCGAGAAACTCGTGCATTAATACCCGTCACTGCCGCCGAGACTCGGGACCGAAGCATTCAGCTGCATAGAAATACATGCAGGCACAATGTCACGCTGTCTAATGATATGTATACAATGTCAATAAACTATTAATACAGGAACAACACTCTATACAACAACTAGTATAGCAACATCAGCATGTAAGTATAGAATAGATTTACCTGACACGATATCTGCTGAACTCAGGGTTAATCTTGAGGACTTGATGAGCTGAAACAGGAAAGAGGTGGACCGGGATTTAACCTGACCCTAAACTGGGGTCCTAACTAATCCCTCACCTTGGAGGTACTGATAATGGTTCAGAGGTCCAAGTCTCCAACCTAACCCTGTCTCCTATCAGACCCTGAACCCTGTAATCAGTCCTAAGAAGGATCCTGACTACCACCAAAGGGATATGGGCTGATCTCAGCTAAATACACAGATTAGACATATAAGACAGACAGGATAACACTCGCTTGCATACACACTCAAACACCAAAGGAACATAAATGGTCTGGGAAATAAACTCTAACCAAGTTGAGCTTAGAACAACTAAGGAGCTCACAACTAAAGTCTATACTGATTCATTCCTATCTGTGGTCTGCATGAAGGTTTCACTGGCAACTCCCCAAGCAGACAACCAAGAATTAAAAGGAAACCAATCAACAAATAATCAATTGCAGCCGGGAGAAACTGCACCCAGTCCCAGCACCGAGCACAGACAGAATTAACTCCCTAGCTGCCAAACACAAAGAAACAGCAGCTCAGCTGTGAGAAGTCAAAATGTGCAACCGCGACGATCTTCGTGGCAATGCACACATGACAGTACCCCCCTTCTACGAGGGGCCTCCGGACCCTCAGGGCCAGGCCTGCCCGGGTGAGTTCTGTGGAAGGTCCGAACCAAACGATCTGCGTTAACATCAGACGCAGGGACCCACGTCCTCTCCTCCGGACCATACCCCTTCCAATGCACCAAGTACTGAAGGGACCGGCGATTCAGACGTGAGTCAATGATCTTTGATACTTGAAATTCCAAGTTACCATTGACCAACACAGGAGGAGGAGGTAGAGGTGACGGTATGACTGGTGCCACATACCTTTTAAGTAATGACTTGTGGAACACATTATGAATTTTAAACGTAGGAGGGAGGTCCAGACGAAATGCCACAGGATTAATTATGGAACTGATCCTGTACGGCCCGATGAATCTGGGACCCAGTTTCCAGAAGGGCACTTTAAGTTTTATATTCCTGGTAGACAACCATACCAGATCGTTCACATTCAGATCTGGACCAGAAACTCTCCTCCTATCAGCCATACGTTTGTAACGGTTCAACATCGCACTCAGATTATTCAATACACCTCTCCACACAGAAGCAAGTGACGACGAGAAACGCTCCTCCTCAGGAACCCAGAAGGGCCCCCCCCATTGAAAGTACAAAACTGGGGATGGAAACCATATGCCCCAAAAAACGGGGACTTACCAGTGGACTCGCTCCGCCTGTTGTTAAGAGCGAACTCTGCCAGAGGCAAGAAAGAAGACCAGTCCTCTTGGTTCTCTGAGACAAAACACCGGAGATATGTCTCTAAGCTCTGATTCAGACGCTCTGTCTGACCATTGGTCTGCGGATGAAAAGCCGAGGAAAATGACAATTGCATCCCCCGACGTAAACAAAATGCCCTCCAAAATTTGGACACAAACTGAGACCCCCTATCTGACACCACATCAGAAGGCAACCCATGAAGTCTAACGATCTCCCTAATGAACACCTGCGCCAGAGTTTTAGCATTAGGGAGTGCAGGAAGAGCAACGAAATGTGCCATCTTACTGAACCTGTCAACAACCAGCAGTATGACAGTATTCCCTGACGACGGAGGAAGGTCCGTAATGAAGTCCATAGATAAATGAGTCCATGGACGCTCCGGAAGTTTCAAGGGTAAAAGGGTTCCCAGACGGACAGGTATGAGGGGTTTTAGAGCGAGCACACACCCCACATGACGCGACAAAAGTTATAACATCTTTATTAGCATTAGGCCCACCAAAACCGGCGAGAAAGGAGATCTAAAGTAGCCTTACTCCCTGAATGTCCTGCTAGAGCAGAATTATGATGTGCCTCAATAACCTTTTGTCTCAACAGATTTGGGACAAACAGTCTCCCTGGAGGTCCTGCAGGGGCGTCCCCCTGAGCCTCTAACACCTCCTCCTCAAGCTCAGAAAATACAGCTGACACTACCACCCCCTCCTGAAGGATAGGACTCGGGTCATCCGTTTTCCCGGCCCTGGGAAACTGCGAGACAAGGCATCAGCCTTTACATTCTTAGACCCCGGGCGATAAGTGACGACAAAATTAAACCTGGTAAAAAACAACGACCATCGAGCTTGTCTGGAATTCAGACGCTTAGCGGATTCCAAATACAACAGGTTCTTGTGATCAGTAATAACGGTAACCGGGTGGACTGCCCCCTCCAAAAAGTGACGCCATTCTTCAAAAGCTAACTTAATGGCCAAAAGTTCCCTATTGCCGATATCATAATTCCTTTCGGCGGACGACAATTTCTTAGAAAAGAAAGCGCACGGATGCCATTTACCAGGGGACGGACCCTGGGACAATATAGCACCCACCCCTACGTCAGACGCATCCACCTCCACAATGAACGGCTGAGATGCATCTGGTTGGATGAGAACGGGTGCCGAAGCAAAACATTTCTTCAAAGAGGAAAAGGCTTGGCAAGCTTTGTCCGACCATTTAGAAAAATCCGTCCCTTTTCTTGTCATGTCAGTGAGAGGTTTGACGACAGACGAGAAATTACAAATAAATTTCCGGTAGTAATTAGCAAACCCCAAAAAACGCTGCAGAGCCTTAAGATCCCCTGGCTGATCCCATTCAAGCACTGCTCTCACCTTTTCAGGGTCCATACGGAAACCGGAGGCTGACACCAAAAAACCCAAAAACTGAAGTTCCTGTACGGCAAATACACACTTCTCCAGTTTGGCGTATAGTTTATTGTCTCGCAAGATCTGCAACACCTGTCTCACATGCTCCTGATGAGACACAAGATCTGGCGAGTAAATTAAAATGTCGTCCAAATATACAACCACAAACAGCCCCACAAGGTGACGAAAAATGTCATTAACAAAATGTTGGAATACTGCTGGTGCAGTAGTCAGACCAAAAGGCATGACTAGGTTCTCATAATGTCCCTCCGGCGTGTTAAACGCCGTTTTCCACTCATCTCCCTCTTTTATCCTAATCAGATTATACGCCCCCCTGAGATCCAATTTAGAGAACCATTTGGCGCCAACAATTTGATTGAAGAGATCAGGAATAAGAGGGAGTGGATACGGATCTCGAACAGTAATCCGATTAAGTTCGCGGAAATCCAAGCAAGGGCGTAGGCCTCCATCTTTCTTCTTCACAAAGAAGAACCCTGCGGCTACTGGGGAAGATGAAGGTCTAATATGCCCTTTGGCCAGACTTTCAGAAATTAATCTTTCATAGCCTGCCTCTCAGGACCAGAAAGATTATACAACCTAGCTTTAGGCAACTTAGCATCAGGAAGGAGATTAATAGAGCAGTCATACACGCGATGAGGAGGCAACTCCTGACACCCCTCCTCAGAGAAAACATCCCCAAAATCCTCCAAAAAAGGAGGCAATGTACTAGGCACGACCGCACTGATGACTGTGTTCATGCAGTTGCTTTTGCAAAACTCACCCCATTGGCTTATTTCTCTGGACTGCCAATTAATCACAGGGTTATGTTTAACCAACCAAGGAAGTCCCAACACAATGGGAGTAGGTAGACCCTCCAACACATAACAAGATAATTGTTCCCTATGTATTGCCCCTACCCGAAGGTCAATGTTATGAACCTCATGAACAAAGCTACCTTGGCCGAGAGGCCTGGCGTCAATGGAGAATATAGGGATCGGTTTGACCAATACACTCAGATGCATACCTTGAGCCTGAGCAAACTGAGCGTCAACCAGGTTAGCCCCGGAACCACTATCAAGAAGAACAGACAATCTCTCCACTCTCGTACCAACTACCACCTCCACTGGTACAAGGAACTGAGAAGAACTGGCGGATGAAATACATACTCCCAGGTTGTCGTCCACCACACAACCTGGGATTAACAGTTTTCCGGCGACTTTTGGCTCAACAAGGCACGGGATGGACATTCTCCAACAAAATGTCCCTCTTTCCCGCAGAAAAAACATCTTCTAGTCCTGCGGCGTACCGCCAATCCCCTCCTACGAAATGATGTCCCTCCCAACTGCATAGGCTCATCCGAACAGACAAGGGGAACTTCAACATAAGGGACTTTAGTGGTAGGTGGAGAAACAACAGGGAGTGGGGTTACCTCACCCCTCTCCCGAAGCCGTCTATCAGTACGGATAGCTAAGGCCATAGCAGCCTCCAGTGAATGAGGAGACTCATACTGAGCCAAAACGTCTTTTAATTTATCAGAAAGCCCATGACAAAACTGGCTCCTAAGAGCTGGGTCATTCCACTGAGTATCTGTGGCCATCTACGAAACTCAGAAGCAAATTCCTCTGCCGGACGATCTCCCTGCTGTATCTTGCGTAATTTTGTCTCAGCAAGAGAGACCCGATCTGGGTCATCATATACCAATCCCAGGGCAGTAAAAAATTGATCTACAGACTGTAGAGCCGGGGATCCCGGAGGAAGGGAAAATGCCCAGGATTGAGGGTCCCCTTGCAGAAGAGAGATAACAATTCCCACTCTCTGCTCATCACTCCCTGATGATCGAGGCCGAAGCCGAAAATACAATTTACATGCCTCCCGGAAGGTGAAAAATTTGTCTCGCCCACCAGTGAACCTGTCTGGGAGAGCTACTTTAGGTTCAACTCTGGTTTGCTCCAGGGGAGACAAAACTTTGGACTTAATGTCCGTCAGCTCCATGGATAATCCCTGCAACTGCAGAGCCAGCTGGGCTACTGGATCCATGGTAACTGGAGATAATTTTTATGGCCAGTGAAAATGTCACGCTGTCTAATGATATGTATACAATGTCAGTAAACTATTAATACAGGAACAACACTCTATACAACAACTAGTATAGCAACATCAGCATGTAAGTATAGAATAGATTTACCTGACACGATATCTGCTGAACTCAGGGTTAATCTTGAGGACTTGATGAGCTGAAACAGGAAAGAGGTGGACCGGGATCTAACCTGACCCTAAACTGGGGTCCTAACTAATCCCTCACCTTGGAGGTACTGATAATGGTTCAGAGGTCCAAGTCTCCAACCTAACCCTGTCTCCTATCAGACCCTGAACCCTGTAATCAGTCCTAAGAAGGATCCTGACTACCACCAAAGGGATATGGGCTGATCTCAGCTAAATACACAGATTAGACATATAAGACAGACAGGATAACACTCGCTTGCATACACACTCAAACACCAAAGGAACATAAATGGTCTGGGAAATAAACTCTAACCAAGTTGAGCTTAGAACAACTAAGGAGCTCACAACTAAAGTCTATACTGATTCATTCCTATCTGTGGTCTGCATGAAGGTTTCACTGGCAACTCCCAAGCAGACAACCAAGAATTTAAAGGAAACCAATCAACAAATAATCAATTGCAGCCGGGAGAAACTGCACCCAGTCCCAGCACCGAGCACAGACAGAATTAACTCCCTAGCTGCCAAACACAAAGAAACAGCAGCTCAGCTGTGAGAAGTCAAAATGTGCAACCGCGACGATCTTCGTGGCAATGCACACATGACACACACACACCAGTCCCGAGTGCCAACGGCGGTGCCGGGTATTGAGGCAAGATACTTGTGCGAGTTTGTCATATTGCATTCGCAAGTGTGACCCTGGCCTTATTCAAAGACTGCCAACCCTGTTGTGAACTGTGTCTTTTGATCAGTATTCCTCGGTGTGTGCCTCTCTCAAGATCTCAAGAGACTTTGCTTGCAGCAGTACTGCATATGAACTACGTCTAGTATCCCACTGTTTGCTTTTGTTTTTGAACTGTTGCTCACATGCTGCACCTATGTTTATGTGTGTAATACAGACTAGCTAATTGTACTTTTGTTCAATGGAATCATTTGTCTCAAGCCAAGAGGTTCCCGAGTGTTCCACTATAATTGTTACAAGACCCAGTGCACAACACAGTTCTATGAAATGTGCCCTGATGTCTTTTCTGTGGATCTCCGTGACAAAAAGAAACTGCTGGAAGGTCAATTTCACAACCACAAAGGAGATTAGTTGTCTAAGCTATCTGACTTAGAAACAACCCTCTAGCTAACTGGCTAAAATCTATTAGCATCCAGTCCCAGCATCAGGAGCATCCTCTCTGTGCTGATACATTGTCAAAATTGCGCAAAAACAAGATGTCTGTTCTTTATATGGAGAGGGACTTGTGAATTCAGCAGCAAGCTAGCACACATATAGTTAGCAAAAAAAACTTTACAAGCACACCACTCCTCTGAGCTCTGTCAACCCCCCAACCCTCATCAAACATGTGCCCCACACTCATCATACACCTCCATTATCCTAGCCAATGTGCTCAAAGTACTTTAGTAGCAACGCAAATTTTTTCCCACACTTTTTACCGAACGTTACCAATTTTTTCTAATGTAAAATAATTTTGCTTGTGTTTCCGATCACAAATCCAAATGTGCCATATTCGTGCTGAATTTATGTTTTGTGATTGTTTTCGGAGCAATCGTTTTTCTCTCATCTCTAGTTCTAACGATTTTTAAGTGGAAATCTGGCATTCTGATTTCTCACTGAAACACAGTTTTATCACAAATCTACTTCAATGCTGGAAGATTGATTTCACACAGGACAGGATCCTATCTATTTAACTGACAAGTTCACTTTCATCACCAGTATTAACTAAGAAAGAAGTGACCTCTCTGCACTGTGACACTGAGCAAATGGTGCCAGCAAAGCAAGATGTCCGCTTTTTGTATGGCCAGTGACATGTAACTTCGTCAGCCAATCACAGAATAGCTTGTGTGATGACATTGTGGATGGTTTCTGCGCCCTGATTGCTTGCCGTAATCAACACACATAAAGTTAAGGGAAAAAAAAAAACGCTCCTGTAATCTCTTCACATCCCTCTCCTCATCAAATACTTCCCCCCCTTCCACCCACTCATCATACAGCACCACTATCCTAGCCAAAGTAATAACAAAAGGCTTAGTGGAAACGACATGATTTACCGAACTGTGACCGACTTTTGCCTACTTTAAAAATGCTCATGAATGCAAACACAAATCTGAATGTGTTACGCCCGTGCCCAATTTGAGATTGGTAAACGTTTTCCGAACACATTCGCTCATCTGTAGTCCTTAGTATGGTCTTTGGAAGGAATAAGTCATGTGCCAGTCCTTTGTACTGACCACACATGTATTTATACTGTACATAGAAATGAGATCTCTCTGAGGCATCTTTTTTCTAAGCTAAACAAGCCCAAAGTTTGCAATCTCTCATGATATGAGAGGCCTTCAATCTCTTAATTAAAAAGCTGTTTATTATTCTCTGATGTCTCTTGGCTGTGAAGCAGAATAGATGGTATCACAGGTTTACCACAATTCAGAGGAGCCAGAAGACTGCAGAGCCCGAGTTCTCCTACTCCTGCACTGAATAGAAGGACCTTCTTATTAAATTGTGTAAATTTATTAAGGCAGTGCAGGGGTTCATCTGTTCTGTTGAGAGCTCTGGGAGCTTAGGCTTTCAGCTGTGCACTGTTAGCCACTCGAATCCCTATATAATCTGGGTCCTGACTATCACACATAGTCAGAGCAAGCTTATGCTGCATTGTTTAGAGGATAGTTGTTGGTAGATATTTGAGTAGGCAGTTGGTGGATTTATTTGCAACTGTTTCTTGGTTTTCTGAGAGTGATGATTCCCTTTCTTCTCCTACTTTAGTTTTATCTCATCTTCCAATCCCCGGTGCATATTTCTGTTATATGTGAGTATAAATTTGTATGTTTGCTATTTTCTGTTACCCCTGTTTGTATCACCTTCTTTGTCTATTTGGGTGGATTCAGGAGCTAAGGCAAGGAACGTGGCCCTGACACCTTCACCTACAGAAGTAAAAGGGGGAATAGAGTGAGCTAGGGTGCCCCCTAGCATTACGGACAGGGAAGGAGCCCCAGGTCCCGGGTCACACGACAACAGAGTCGTGACAAATGGGCCAGGAAGTTAATAAAAAATAATATAAAAATCAAACTCATCTTCTTCCTCACCTGTCCCTGCTGCCACAGCCAAATGCTTGTACTCTGCTATCTTCCTTGTTCTTCGTCGTAGCACCCAAATCCTCTTCACCCAGTTACAGTGCTGGAAAGGACTCAACGTGCATTCAGTGGACATCACAAGTCCGTTGTGGCCTGGACGGAACTTGAAGCACAAGTGACAAATGAAGAGTGGCGATCTAGGACAAGTAAGAGGCTCAGTATAGGGCCGAGGATTTAAAACAAAGATATAGACAAATGTAGTGAAATTTGTTTCCAGTTAGTACCTTGGGTTGTTAGGTTCCCTTAGTTTAATAATCATCCTGGAGGCTAATAATAATCTCTCATAGACGAGTTGTGGTGTAAAATGGTTCTGTGTCAAGCATATTCTTTTTGATAAGATCCACATTTTCATTCTTGCCTACAGAATGAAGTACAAATATAATAAATCCATCATGCTATTCAATTTACATTAAACACATTTTGGGTAGACCATATAAATGACAAGCTTTCTGCTTACATAAAAAAAATTCCAGAAATATTAAGAGATAAAAGTACAAACATAAGATTGAAGACTGATGCAATAAAGACTAAATCCCTTAGAATTAACAGTACACATGTTCTGTTAGCTCTTCAGATTGCCAGAATCAATGTTTATTTGGTGAAATACTTCCCATTTTCAGACCTTCTTAATAAATAAACCGATGTAATTTACTTATGGTTTAGAGAACTGGTACATTATAATATTCCCAAAACCAAGCTAATCGCTGATCTAACAGAGTGGAGCAAACAATTTTAGAATACTCATGAAACAGTGAGCGTAGTCAGAGGGATAATTTAGAAATCCCACGTTTATAATTGGGGACATCCCAATTGTCACACAGCATTTATAGTTATTGGATTGTTCTAATGATTGGATTGTTCTGCACTAACTGCTGTGTGTGAAAAATGCACACATGGAATGAATAGTAAAGGTACTAATATGCCCTGAAAGAGACCTACGATCAGTCTGCAATAGAAAAGTCTTTTAAAGGTGAGCATGGACATTATTGGACCAGTAGTATGAGCATATTTTTTAAAAAAAATATTAAAAGGCAGTTTTTAGGACATCCATTATCTGAACATTAACCCCCAAGGGTGGTTTGCACGTTAATGACCCGGCCAATTTTTACAATTCTGACCACTGTCTCTTTATGAGGTTATAACTCTGGAACGCTTCAACGGATCTTAGCGATTCTGAGACTGTTTTCTCATGACATATTGTACTTCATGATAGTGGTAAAATTTCTTCTATATAACTTGCGGTTATTTATTAAAAAAAATGTAAATATGGCAAAAATTTGGAAAATGTTGCTATTTTCAAACTTTTAATTTTTATTCTCTTAAAACAGATAAATATGTCACAAAAATAGTTACTAAATAGCATTTCCCACATGTCTACTTTACATCAGCACAAATTTGGAACCAAAATTTTTTTTGTTACTAAGTTATAAGGGTTAAAAGTTGACCAGCGATTTCTCATTTTTACAACAAATTGTACAAAACCATTTTTTTTTAGGGACCACCTCACATTTGAAGTCACTTTGAGGTGTCTATATGGCAGAAAATACACAAAAGTGACACCATTCTAAAAACTGCACCCCTCAATGTAGTCAAAACCACATTCAAGAAGTTTTTTAACCCTTCAGGTGCTTGACGGAGCTGAAGCAACTTGGAAGGACAAAAGCACCGTTTGACTTTTTCAAATTAAAATTGGCTGGAATTGAGATGGACGCCATGTCACGTTTGGAGAGCCCCTGATGTGCCTAAACAGTGGAAACCCCCCACAAGTGACACCATTTTGGAAACTAGACCCCCTAAGGAACTTATCTAGCTCTGTTGTGAGCACTTTGAACCCCAAGTGTTTCATACAAGTTTATAATGCCTGGGTGTGAAAAAAAAAATTCCACATAAATGATTTTTTAGTCCACAATTTTTTATTTTTTCCCAAGGAAATTTGACCCCAAAAGTTGTTGTACAATTTATCCTGAGTACGCTGATACCCCATATGTGGGGGAAAATATTATTTGGGCACACGGCAGGGCTCGGAAAGGAAGTAATGACGTTTTGAAATGCAGACTTTGATGGGTGTCATGTTCAGTTTGCAGAGTCCCTGATGTGTCTAAACAGTGGAAACCCCACAAGTGACCCCATTTTGGAAACTTGACCCCCTAAGGAACTTGTCTAGATCTTTTCTGAGCACTTTGAACCCCAAGTGCTTCATACAAGTTTATAATGCCCGGGCATGAAAATAAAAAATTCTATTTTCTTCCCACAAAAATGATATTTAAGTCACCAATTTTTTATTTTCCCAAGGGTAACAGGCAGAATTGGACCTTAAAATTTGTTGTCCAATTTGTCCTGAGTACGCTGATACCCCATATGTGGGGGGAAACCACTGTTTGGGCGCACGGCAGAGCTCGGAATGGAAGGAGCACCATTTGACTTTTTCCAACCAAAATTGGCTGGAATTGAGATTGGACGCCATGTTGCATTTGGAGAGCCCCTGATGTGCCTAAACAGTGGAAACCCCCCACAAGTGACCCCATTTGGGAAACTAGACCCCCTAAGGAACGTATCTAGATCTTTGGTGAGCAATTTGAACCCCCAAGTGCTTCACACAAGTTTATAACGTAGAGCCGTAAAATTAAAAAATCATATTTTTTCCACAAAAATGATCTTTTCACCCCAATTTTTATTTTCCCAAGGGTAACAAGACTCCAAAAGTTATTGTGCAATTTGTCCTGAGTACGCTGATACCCCATATGTGGGGTAAACCACTGTTTGGGTGCATGGCAGAGTTTGGAAGGGAAGAAGCACCGTTTGACTTTTTCAACGCGGAATTGGCTGGATGCCATGTCGTGTTTGGAGACCTCCTGATCTGCCTAAACAGTGGAAACCCCGACAAGTGACACCATTTTGGAAAATAGACCCTTCAAGGAATTTATCTAGATGCGTGGTGAGCACTTTGAACCCCCAAGTGCTTCACAGAAATTTATAACGTACAGCCGTAAAATAAAAAGATTTTTTTTTTTTTACAAAATTATTTTTTCGTCCCTAATATTTTATTTTCACAAGGGTAACAGGAGAAATTGGACCCCAAAAGTTGTTGTCCAATTTGTCCTGAGAACGCTGATACCCAATATGTGGGAGAAAACTACTGTATGGGTACACGTTGGGGCTCGGAAGGGAAGTAGTGACATTTTGGATTGCAGACTTTGATGGAATGCTCTGGGGGCGTCATGTCGCATTTGGAGAGCCCCTGATGCACATAAACAGTGGAAACCCCCCACAAGTGACCCTATTTTGGAAAATAGACCCCACAAGGAACTTATCTAGATGTGCGGTGAGCACTTTGAACCCCTAAGTGCTTCACAGAAGTTTATAACGAACAGCCGTAAAAAATAAAAAATATATTTTTTTTTTTACAAAAATTATTTTTTACGCCCCTAATATTTTATTTTCACAAGGGTAACAGGAGAAATTGGACCCCAAAAGTTGTTGTCCAATTTTTCCTGAGTACGCGGATATCCAATATGTGGGAGAAAAATAC
Source organism: Oophaga sylvatica (assembly GCA_033576555.1). Classification (NCBI taxonomy): domain Eukaryota; kingdom Metazoa; phylum Chordata; class Amphibia; order Anura; family Dendrobatidae; genus Oophaga; species Oophaga sylvatica. Next base: position 21,607 of record JARQOD010011678.1, read on the forward strand.
TGTATGGGTACACGTTGGGGCTTGGAAGGGAAGTAGTGACGTTTTGGATTGTAGACTTTGATGGAATGGTCTGGGGCGTCATGTCGCATTTGGAGAGCCCCTGATGTGCCTAAACAGTGGAAACCCCCCACAAGTGACCCATTTTGGAAAATAGACCCCACAAGGAACTTATCTAGATGTGTGGTGAGCACTTTGAACCCCGAAGTATTTCACAGAAGTTTATAATGTACAGCCGTAAAAATAAAAAGTATTTTTTTTTTTTACAAAAATTTTTTTTCGCCCCCAATATTTTATTTTCACAATGGTAACAGGAGAAATTGGACCCCAAAAGTTGTTGTCCAATTTGTCCTGAGTACGCGGATACCCAATATGTGGGAGAAAACTACTGTGTGGGTACACGTTGGGGCTCGGAAGGGAAGTAGTGACGTTTTGGATTGTAGACTTTGATGGAATGGTCTGGGGGCGTCATGTCGCATTTGGAGAGCCCCTGATGCGCCTAAACAGTGGAAACCCCCACAAGTGACCCATTTTGGAAAATAGACCCCACTAGGAACTTATCTAGATGTGTGGTGAGCGCTATGAAGCCCCAAGAGCTTCACAGAAGTTTATAACGTACAGCCGTAAAAACAAAAAATTATATTTTTGCCCCCAGTTTTTTATTTTCCCAAGGGTAACAGAAGAAATAGGACAAATTGCACAATAACTCTTAGGGTCCAGAGTACGCTGATACCCCATGTGGGAGTAAACTACTGTTTGGGCGCATGGCAGAGCCAGAAAGGAGGAGCACCGTTTGACTTTTTCAACGCAGAATTGGCTGGAATTGAGATCAGACGCCATGTCACATTTGGAGAGCCCCTGATGTGCCTACACAGCGGAAACCCCCAATTCTAGCTCCAACCCTAACCCC
>JARQOD010011679.1:0-22513 GCA_033576555.1 Oophaga sylvatica
CAAACCATCTGGGGAATTGTTTTATTGCCCCCTTTTTTTAAAAAAAAATTTTTAAAAAAAAATTCTCATTTTTTTTTAAAAAATACATATTGTTAGGGGTATTTCATATTCAACCCCCCCTTTTTTTTTTTTGTTACCCTTTTAAAACCATAATTTTTCCCCCGTTTTTTTTAGGTTTTTAAAATTTTGTACAAACTCCCCCCCAAACCCGAACTTTGATTTTCTTTTTTTTGTGAAAAAACAGCAAATAAACAAAATAACTGAAACTCAGTGTGCATAACATTTACCCCCAATTTTCAGTAAATTTTGGGGCCCTTTTTTCGCAATTAAAAGTTGTAAGTTTTTGTATAACCTTATGAGCTTTCCACCCCACCCCTGGATTTTTTGTCCATTTCCCCCGGCAAAAAAAAATGGTTTCCCTAGGAACAGCAATTTCAAGTCGCCACAGTTTCAATTGGGGGAAAAACGGTTTTCCCAACTTTGGAAACCCCCCTTTTTCCCCCCCCGTTAACCCCGAAAAAAAAAACCCAAAAATCGCCTCCCGTGCCGGGGCGATCCCCTTTTTGGGGGGGCATTCGTCTCCCCAAAAGGGCCCCCCGTACGGGTTTTTGGAAGGACCCCCCCCCCAACATGCCCCGTCCCCCCTTCGGACCCGAACATAAGGGGGAAACTGGGTGAGCTTAAACTAGGCTTTTCCCCTTCATTTTTCAAATTCGTCCCAAGCGGGAAAAATGGGCCCCCACTTTATTTTGGGGGCCCGGTTTTTCATGTCACAACCCCTGCAAATGAGCCCCCGGGAAAACGAAATGTTGACAAACCCCGGGGCACTTTTGGACGGGCCTGATTAAAAATTATTTTTTCGGGGGAAGCGTGGGAAGACAAGGGGGGTCCCCAAATAGTGGGCAAATTCTTTTGGTCTGGGGTTTCACGGCATCTTCAAACATTTTCCCCTTTTCCCCCCAAACCATTAGTCAAAATTTTTTCCTTAGCTTTGGGTCATTGTCTTGTTGGAATAACACCGTCCCAGTCTCAAAACACGACAAAAAAAAACAAAAAAAACCCCCCAACACATCCCGTAATGTGAAAAGGGGCAAACCAAAGGGGGGTACCCCCATTAAAACATCCAAAAGGGGTGATTTTAATTACACCCCTCCCAAATTTTCCCAAAAATCAGGCATTTCTGACAGAGTGCAAAATTCGCCCAAAAAATTTAAAATCAGCCTAAAAGAGGTTGTTCCCTTAGGTTTTTTGGGCTCAAAGAATTGAGCCCCCCTTTTTGATGGGGTTGACTTTAAAAAGTTTGGCCAAAAGTTTAACTAAGGCTAAAATTTTTTCCCTTAAAACCAAACCATATTTCTATTCAAAATTTTTTTTTAAAACAAAAAATTTTTTTTTTGATGCTTTTTTGGCCCCTTTTTTTTTTGGGGGGGTTTTTTTTTGAGGGGCTCCCTTTTTGGGTTTACCTAGTTCAATTATCTGGGTGTTAGTAGTTTTTGTTTTTTAAAAATTTTTTTTTGAAACCCACTCCCCTCCCCCCAGGTGGTATTTAAATTTTAAACCCGCTCCCCACTTACCAAAAAAAAGGGGGGAAAAGCGAGGGCATTTCGCCCAGAAAATTTAGATTCAGCCTAAAGAGGTATGGTTTTTAAAATTGGTTAGGGACTCAAAAAGAATGAGACCAAACCCGACGTGGTTTTTTAGCTTTAAAATTTTTTTGGGCCAAAAAGTTTTTTTTAACGTTCAAATTTTTCCTTAAAATTTCCCCAAAAAAATATTGCATTCAAAATTTCATAAAATTTTTTTTGTAGCTTAAATATGCTTTTGTGCACCCCTTTTTTTTTTGGATGTTTTACGAGGGTACTCCCCTTTTTTTTTCCCTAGTTCAATTAGTCGGATGGCTAGTCAGGTTTTTGTCTTTTGAATGTTACTTCTGACCCCACTCCGTCCCCCAGGTGGGGGTTTTAATTTCACCAGCTCCCCACTTTTTTTCCTAAAAGCGGCATTTATGCAGAGGGGCATTTCGCCCCGAAATTCAGATATCAGCCTAAAAGAGGTAGTTTTTATAGGTTAAAGGGGCTCAACAGAATTGAGGGCCAAAAACCCTTTACGATTTGGGTTGGGTTTACTTTAAAATTTTTGGCCAAATGTTTATACTAATCCCCAAATTTTTCCTTTTTTTTCCAAAGCCATATTGCTATTCAAAATTTCATATATTCATGTTGTAAACTTTAGTATGCTTTTAGTGCAGCCCCTTTTTTTTTTTTGGGTGTTTACATGAGGGGGGCTCCCCCTTTTGGTTTCACCCAGTTTTAAAAATTTGTCTGGATGTGCAGTCAGGGGTTTTTTTTTTTTTTAAAGTTAGCTTTACCGAAACACCCCCCTCCCACCAAAGGGGGGGGTTTTAATTAACCCCTCCCCATTTTCCCCTAAAAAGGGGAATTTTTGACAGGGGATATTGCCCAAAATTCAGATATCAGCCTAATAGAGGTTGTTCCATTAGGTTAGGGACTCAACAGAATTTAAACCCACCTTGGCATGGTTGTTGACTTTAAAATGTTTGGGCCCAAAAAATTTTTACTAAGCGTCCAAATTTTTTTCCCTTTTATTCCAAAGCCATAAGGGGTATTCAAAATTTCAATTTCTATGTTGTATTCTTGTAGCTTTTAGTGCAGCCCTTTTTTTTTGGGAAATTTTTTTCATGAGGGGGGGGTCCCCCTTTTGGTTTTTTCCTAGTTCACATTAGTTGGATGTGCTGTCAGTTTTTTGTTTTTGAAAGTTAGCTTATGACCGAGCATCCGCTCCCCCCAGTGGTGATTTTAAAAATTCACCCCTCCCCACTTTTTTTCCCAAAAGCAGGCATTACGACAGAGGGGCTAAAATTTGCCCGAGAAAATTTAGATTTTAGGGCCCAATAGGTATGTTCACATTGGGTTTGGGACTCAAAAAATTGAACCCCCTTTTACGATGGTTGTTTTTAGCTTTAAAAAAATTTTGGGAAATGTTTTTTTAAGCGTCTCAAAATTTTTTCCTTTTATTCCAAAGCCATATTGCTATCAAAATTTTATATTTCTATGTTTCATGCTTTTTATGCTTGGGCAGCCCCCTTTTTTTTGGGTTTTTAATAGGGTAGCTCCCTTGGGGTTTTCCCCTATTCACATTTTCTGATGTGCTATCCCGGGGTTTTTTTTTTTTTGAATGTTAGCTTACTGACCGAGCACTCCCCTCCCAAGGTTTTGGGGGTTTTTAAATTTCACCGTCCCATTTAAACCCCTAAATGCAGGCATTACGACAAAGGGGGATATTCCCCAAAATTCAGATATCAAATAAAGGGTATTTCCCTTTTTTTGGGACTCAACCCAAAATTTAGAAACCCCCCTTGACGAAAGGTTGTTGAGCTTTAAAAAAGTTTTTGGGGCCAAAAAATTTTTTTAAGCGTCCAAATTTTTTTCCCTTTTATTCCAAAACCATATGCTATTCAAAATTTCATAATTTTGTTTTTATGCTTTTTTTTAAACTTTTTCAGCCCCTTTTTTTTTTTTGGATGTTTTACAGAGGGGAGCTCCCTTTTGGGTTTTTTTCCTAGTTCACATTAGTCCCGGATTGCTAGTCAGGGGTTTTTTTTTTTTTTAATGTTTTGCTTATGACCCGGCCTCCGTCCCCCCCGGTGGGGGGTTTTAATTACACCAGCTCCCTACTTTTCCCCTAAAAACAGGCTTAATACAGAGTGCATATTCGCCCAGAAATTTTTTATATCAGCCTAATAGAGGTATGTTCACATTAGGGTTTGGGGGGCAACGAAAATTTTTAACCTTGACGATTTGGGTTTTTTGGGTTTAAAATGTTTTTTTCCCCAAAAAATTTTTCAACCTCAAATTTTTTTATTCCAAAACCATATTGCTATTCAAAATTTCTAATTCTATGTTGTCAGCTTTTAGCTTTAGTGCAAACCCCCCTTTTTTTTGGATGTTTTTTCATGGGGTAGCCCCTTTGGTTTCCCCCCCATTCACATTGCGGATTTAGTGGGGTTTTTTTTCTTTTGAAAGTTAGCTTAGCCGAGCACTCCGCTCCCCCAGGTGGTGATTTTAAAATTAAAACCGTCCCACTTTTCCCATAAAAGAGGGGGTTCTGCGAGGTGCATATTTGCCCCCCCAAAATTTAGATATCAGCCTAAAGAGTATGTTCACATTAGGTTTTTGGGGCCAAAAAAAATTGAGACCCCCTTTTTCGAAAGGGTTTTTGGCTTTAAAAAGTTTTTCCAAAAATTTTTTTCCCAAAGGGGTTTTTAATTTTTTTCCCTTTTTTCCCCAAAAAAATATTCTATTCAAAATTTTTATATTTCATGTTGTCACTTTAAAATCTTTAGTGCACCCCTTTTTTTTGGATGTTTTACATGAGGGGAGCTCCCCTTTTGGGGTTTTTTCCTATTCACATTGTCTGGGTGTGCTAGTCAGGTTTTTGTCTTTTGAATTTATTACTGACCCCCCATCCGCCCCCCCCAGGGTGTTTTTAATTACACCAGCTCCCCCACTTTTTTCCCCCAAAAGCAGCAAAACTGACAGGGTTTCATATTTGCCCAAATTAGATAACCTAATGAGGTATTTTTACATTAGGTTAGGGACCCCCAAAGAATTGAGAAACCCCTGACGATGGTTTTTGACTTTTTAAAAAGTTTCCAAAAAGTTTTTTAACTAAAAACGTCTCAAATTTTTCCTTAAATTCCAAAACCAAAATTGCAAATTTAAAAAATTTATAAAATTTTGTTTATTTTTGTATGCTTGAGGCAGCACCTTTTTTTTTTGGGGGGTTTTTTAAAGAAAGGGTTTGCTCCCCCTTTTTTTGCACCCAGTTCAAAATTAGTTGGGGGGGGCCCGTCAGGTTTTTTTTTTTTTGAATGTTAGCTTACTGACCCAAAACCCGCTCCCCCCAAATGGGATTTTAATTACACCCGCTCCCTACTTTTCCCATAAAAAGCCGGGGAAAATTTTTACAAGGGGGGATATTCGCCCCGAATTCAGATATCAGCCTAATAGAGGGATTTTAAGGGAGGGACTCAAAAGAATTGAGACCACTTTACGGGTTTTTTTTGGGTTTTAAAAATTTTTGGGCCCAAAAAATTTTTATAAGCGCTCAAATTTTTTTTCCTTTTTTTTTCCAAAGCCAAAATTTTTTTATTCAAAAAAATTTTATATTTTTTATGTTGTCGCTTAGTATGGGTTTTAGTGCAGCCCTTTTTTTTTTATGTTTTAAAAATGAGGGGGGCCCCCTTTGGTTTTTTCCTATTCCAAAAATTTTTTCCCGGGGGCCAGTATTTTTTTTTCCCTTTTTAATGTTATTTTCGACCCAGCACTCCCCCTCCCCCCAGTGGGATTTTAAAACCCGCTCCCTACTTTTCCCAAAAAAGCGGCATTAAATGAAGGGTCATATTCGCCCAAAATTCAGATAACAGCCTAAAAAGGTAAATTCACATTAGGTTAGGGACCCAAAAAATTGAAAACCCCTTTTTGTGGGGTTTTTTTACTTTTTTAAAAATTTTTGGCCCCAAAAAATTTTATAAGCGCTCAAAAATTTTTCCCCCTTTTTTTTCCCAAAACCATTTTTGCTATTTTTAAAATTCATTTTAAAATTTTTTGTTGTCATGCTTTGTAAAGCTTGATTTAGCCCCCCTTTTTTTTTATGTTTTACATGAGGGTAGCCCCTTTTTGGGTTTTTTCCCCCCTTCACATTAAAAGGGGGGGTGTAGTCCGGTTTTTTGTCTTTTGAATGTTAGCTTTTGAAACCCAGCACTCCGCCCCACCAGGGGTGATTTTAAAATTTTTCCCGCTCCCTATTTTTTCCCAAAATGGGAGGCATTTCTGACAGAGGGCATTTCCCCCAAAAAAATTTTTTAAAAAAACCCAATAGAGGGAAAGTTCACAATTTTTTTAGGGACTCAACAGAATTGAGACCCCTTGAGATGTTGTTTAGCTTTTAAAATTTTTTGGCCAAATGTTTATACTAAGCGTCTCAAATTTTTTTCCCTTTTTTTCCAAAGCCCCCTTTCTTTCAAAATTTCAAAATATTCATGTTGTCATGCTTTAGGGTGCTTTATGGGAGCCCCTTTTTTTTTTATGTTTAAAGAGGTAGCTCCCTTTTTTTTCACCAGTTCAATTATTGGATGTGTAGTCAGGGGTTTTTTTTCTTTTAAAAATTTGCTTATGACCCACACCCCCCGCTCCCCCCCAGGTGGGTTTTAAAAATTTTTCCAGCTCCCCATTTAAAACCCCCCAAAAGCCCGGGATTTTTGACAGAAAGGGGGATATTTTTCCCCAAAAAATTTTTATATACCTAAAAAGGTATGTTCCCCAAAATTAGTTAGGGGTAAAAAATTTAAACCCCCTTGCCCTGGGGTTTTTTATTTAAAAAGTTTTGGGCCCAAAGTTTAAAAATAAGCGTCCAAATTTTTCCCCCTTTTTTTCCAAAACCAATTGCTATTTAAAATTTCATAATTCTATTTTTTTCCCCCTTAGTTTTGTTGAGGCACCCCTTTTTTTTTTTGGGGGTTTTTTTCATGAGGGTAGCTCCCTTTGTTTGCCCTAGTTCACATTAGTTGGATGTGCTATTTAGGTTTTTTTTTTTTTGAATGTTAGCTTTTTGACCCAGCAAAGCTCCCCCCAGGGGGGGATTTTAATTTCACCACTCCCACTTTACCATAAATCAGGCATTAAATGACAGAGGGCATATTCCCCAGAAAAATTTTTATATAGCCTAAAAGGGTAGTTACATTGGTTAGGGACTCAACAGAATTTTAGACCACCTTACGATGGTTGTTGATTTTAAAAAATTTTGGCCCCAAAATTTTACTAAGGTCTCAAATTTTTCCTTTTTTCCAAAGCCATATTGCTTTCAAAATTTCTTATTTTTTTTGCATGCTTTGTAGCTTAGTGAGCCCCTTTTTTTTGGATGTTTTACATGAGGGTACTCCCTTTGGTTTGCCCCTAGTTTTCATTTTCTGGATTGATCAGGTTTTTTGTCTTTTGAAAGTTAGCTTATGCCCACATCCCCCCCCCCCGGTGGGTTTTTAAAATTCACCCCCCCACTTTTTCCCCTAAATGAGGCTTTCTGAAGGGGCATATTCCCCAGAAATTGTTTAAAAAAAGAGGTATGTCACATTAGGTTTTGGGTAACAGTTTTGACCCCCTTTACGAGGTTGTTGAGTTTAAAGTTTGGCCAAATGTTTTTTAATAAGGCCAAATTTTTCCCTTTTATTCCAAAACCAATTTCTATTCAAAATTTTTATATTTGTTTCATGCTTTATAGGGTTGAGTGCAGCCCCCTTTTTTTTTGGATGTTTTTACATGAGGGTAGCCCCTTTGGTTTGCACCTAGTTACATTGTCTGGGGTTGCTAGCAGGTTTTTTGTCTTTTGAATGTTACTTACTGACCGAGCACTCCGCTCCCCCAGGTGGTGATTTTTAATTTACACCAGCTCCCTACTTTACCCATAATGCAGGCATTATGCAGAGGTGCATATTCCCCCCGAAATTCAGATTCACCTAATAGAGGTATGTTCACATTAGGTTAGGGACTCAACAGAATTGAGACCACCTTGACGATGGTTTTTGAGCTTTAAAATGTTTGGCCAAATGTTTATACAAGCGTCTCAAATTTTTCCTTATATTCCAAAGCCATTTGCTATTCAAAATTTCAAATATTCTATGTTGTCATGCTTTAGTATGCTTGAGTGCAGCCCCTTTTTTTTTTTTGGTGTTTTCATGAGGGTAGCTCCCTTTGTTTTGCACCTAGTTCACATTAGTCTGGATGTGCTAGTCAGGTTTTTGTCTTTTTGAATGTTACTTACTGACCGAGCACTCCGCTCCCCCCAGGTGGGGGATTTTTTAAATTTCACCAGCTCCCCCTTTACCCATAAATGCAGGCATTACTGACAGAGGGCTATTCGCCCAGAAATTCAATATCACCTAATAGAGGGATGTTCACATTTGGTTAGGGACTCAAAAATTGAGACCCCCGAGGGTTGACTTTAAAAAATTTTTGGCCAAAGTTTAACTAAGGGCTCAAATTTTTTTTTATATTCCAAACCCTTTTGTATTAAAATTTATATATTCAGTTGCGTTTAGTATCTTGAGTGCACCCCTTTTTTTTGGGGGTTTTCATAGGGGCCCTTTGGGTTTTCACCAGTTAAATGTTTGGGGGTGAGTCGGTTTTTTGTCTTTTTTAATTTCTTTTGACCCCCCCCCCCCCCCCCCCCCCCCCCCCCCCCCCCCCCCTTTTTTTTTTTTTTTTTTTTTTTTTTTTTTTTTTTTTTTTTTTTTTTTTTTTTTTAAAAATTTATTTTTTTCATGCTTTGAGCTTAGTGCAGCCCCCTTTTTTTTTTTGGTTTTTACCGAGGGGACTCCCTTTGGTTTCCCTTTCAATTATCTGGGGGTAGTCAGGTTTTTTGTCTTTTTAAGTTGCTTTTGACCAGCACCCGCCCCACCGGGGGGATTTTTTCCCAAAACCCCACTTTTCCCCTAAACAGGATTTGACGAGGTGCAAAATTGCCCAGAAAAACAGAATGCCAAAAAAAGGGTTTTTTAATTAGGTTGGGATCAAAAAAAATTGAGACCACCTTGAGTGGGTTGTTGACTTTAAAAAGTTTGGCCCAAAAATTTAACTAAAGGCTCAAAATTTTTTTATATTAAAGCCCTATGCTATTCAAAATTTTATAATTTATGTTTCATGCTTTTATGCTTTAGTGGGGCCCCTTTTTTTTTAATTTTTCATAGGGGATCCCTTTTGGGTTTTTACCCATTACATTGTCGGGTGCTTAAAGGGTTTTTTCTTTTAATTTAGCCCCGGACCCCTGGTGTTTCTCAGCTTTACTTTGCAATGTTACTAGCGTTCCAAAAAATCTTAACCAATGCTTTTATAAATTCAATTTACTTAGCATATAGTTGTTCAAATTTTTTTTTGAATGCTTTTAATACAATCCTTTTTACTAGTTGGACTTATGCCAGTGCTTGTTTTCAGTTTTCAATGAGGCATCGTTTACTAGTATTATTTTAATTACCAAGCCATTTCTTCTATAATCATTCTGCGAGTTTCTCCCCGATCTAATCCCATTTAGGGTTTTATAATAGGCTTGTCACCTAATGGTCCTGAATGGTTTCTAAAATTTTGGCCAAGTTATACTAGAATTCTTACCCAAGTATATTACAATTCAGTTCCTATTTTAGCTTAGATATTGCATTTGCACCATTTTTTTTGTTAAATATGTTTCAGTTAGTATTTCTTTAGTAGCCTAGTTACAGTTTTTTTGATTTAATTCTTTGCCCATTTGTCACAGTAAATTTTCTTTTCACCCATTTTCTAATTACATTTGCATCGTATTGCTGAATCACTCTCTTATCGTTTTCATAGGGTTAGCGTCATTGCCAATACAGTTTCAGCTTAATTAGCTATTAGTTTTAGATTAACTTTTCCAATTTCAGCCAAATGTTTAATTTATTCTAGTCATTTACTTATCAGCCTTGTTATATTTCAAATTATCCTTAGTAGTTCATTGTTATGGGTTCAGATTGCTTTGGATGTTGACATTCAGTCCAATGTTTTTATTCAATTCTCTTTACCAAACTGCTACACAGGTTAATTCCTCATTCTATCCTAAGTATGCTTTTCGATAAATAGTATCTGGTTTAGTAATGTTGGCAAGTTTTATCTTCAAATTTCTTATATCAAGCAATGCATTACGTCTTATGCGTGCACCTTTTGAGATGTCTTGGTTTCACGTTAATACGTGGCTCAGTTTTGTTGGTTTAGCGGCATGAAGGTGTTTATTCAGCTATTAAATACTTTGCAGTGCTTCGCCATTGATTCATAGGTTCTGGTGCTACAATAGATGGAGGTTTGTTAAGTTTATACAGCCTCTTTTTATCGCATTTCATAAATAATCATTCCTAGATCTACTTTTTTTTTGGTACAGACCTGTGAGTATTGTGATGTGCAGTTTTGTTTATTCTTCAGATCAATTTTATCAGCTCTATACTGGTTACAGGATCCATCAATTCCTGGTTCAGGTGTCGATAGACCGAGATGCGTTTTTTTCAATTCATCAATTCTTACAGATGCTCAATTATTAGTGTTCTGTCTGTGCCTGTTGGAGCTTGTTTGCAAATGTTAACTAAGCGTCTCAAATTTTTCCTTATATTCCAAACCATATGCTATTCAAAATTTCATATATTCTATGTTGTCATGCTTTAGTATGCTTGAGTGCAGCCCCTTTTTTTTGATGTTTTACATGAGGGTACTCCCTTTGGTTTGCACCTATTCACATTGCTGGAGTGCTAGTAGTTTTGTCTTTTGAATTTACTTACTGACCGAGCACTCCGCTCCCACCAGTGTGATTAATTACACCAGCCCCACTTTCCCATAAATGCGGATTATGACAGAGGTGCTATCCCCAAAATTCAGATTCACCTAATAAGGATGTTCAATAGGTAGGACTCAACGAATTGAACCCCTTGACGATGGTTGTTGAGCTTTAAATGTTTGGCCAATGTTTATACTAAGCGTCTCAAATTTTTCCTTATATTCCAAAGCCATATTGCTATTCAAAATTCATATATTCTATGTTGTCATGCTTTAGATGCTTGAGTGCAGCCCTTTTTTTTTTGATGTTTTACGAGGGTAGCTCCTTTGGTTTGCACCTAGTTCACATTAGTCTGGAGGCTAGTCAGTTTTTTGTCTTTTGAATGTTAGCTTACTGACCGAGCACTCCGCTCCCACCAGGTGGTGATTTTAATTACACCAGCTCCCTACTTTACCCATAAATGCAGGCATTACTGACAGAGGTGCATATTCGCCCAGAAATTCAGATATCAGCCTAATAGAGGTATGTTCACATTAGGTTAGGGACTCAACAGAATTGAGACCACCTTGACGATGGTTGTTGAGCTTTAAAATGTTTGGCCAAATGTTTATACTAAGCGTCTCAAATTTTTCCTTATATTCCAAAGCCATATTGCTATTCAAAATTTCATATATTCTATGTTGTCATGCTTTAGTATGCTTGAGTGCAGCCCCTTTTTTTTTTGGATGTTTTACATGAGGGTAGCTCCCTTTGGTTTGCACCTAGTTCACATTAGTCTGGATGTGCTAGTCAGGTTTTTTGTCTTTTGAATGTTAGCTTACTGACCGAGCACTCCGCTCCCACCAGGTGGTGATTTTAATTACACCAGCTCCCTACTTTACCCATAAATGCAGGCATTACTGACAGAGGTGCATATTCGCCCAGAAATTCAGATATCAGCCTAATAGAGGTATGTTCACATTAGGTTAGGGACTCAACAGAATTGAGACCACCTTGACGATGGTTGTTGAGCTTTAAAATGTTTGGCCAAATGTTTATACTAAGCGTCTCAAATTTTTCCTTATATTCCAAAGCCATATTGCTATTCAAAATTTCATATATTCTATGTTGTCATGCTTTAGTATGCTTGAGTGCAGCCCCTTTTTTTTGGATGTTTTACATGAGGGTAGCTCCCTTTGGTTTGCACCTAGTTCACATTAGTCTGGATGTGCTAGTCAGGTTTTTTGTCTTTTGAATGTTAGCTTACTGACCGAGCACTCCGCTCCCACCAGGTGGTGATTTTAATTACACCAGCTCCCTACTTTACCCATAAATGCAGGCATTACTGACAGAGGTGCATATTCGCCCAGAAATTCAGATATCAGCCTAATAGAGGTATGTTCACATTAGGTTAGGGACTCAACAGAATTGAGACCACCTTGACGATGGTTGTTGAGCTTTAAAATGTTTGGCCAAATGTTTATACTAAGCGTCTCAAATTTTTCCTTATATTCCAAAGCCATATTGCTATTCAAAATTTCATATATTCTATGTTGTCATGCTTTAGTATGCTTGAGTGCAGCCCCTTTTTTTTTGGATGTTTTACATGAGGGTAGCTCCCTTTGGTTTGCACCTAGTTCACATTAGTCTGGATGTGCTAGTCAGGTTTTTTGTCTTTTGAATGTTAGCTTACTGACCGAGCACTCCGCTCCCACCAGGTGGTGATTTTAATTACACCAGCTCCCTACTTTACCCATAAATGCAGGCATTACTGACAGAGGTGCATATTCGCCCAGAAATTCAGATATCAGCCTAATAGAGGTATGTTCACATTAGGTTAGGGACTCAACAGAATTGAGACCACCTTGACGATGGTTGTTGAGCTTTAAAATGTTTGGCCAAATGTTTATACTAAGCGTCTCAAATTTTTCCTTATATTCCAAAGCCATATTGCTATTCAAAATTTCATATATTCTATGTTGTCATGCTTTAGTATGCTTGAGTGCAGCCCCTTTTTTTTTTTTTTTTTTTTTTGGATTTTTTCAAATCACTGACAGACTGAAACAGGTTCAAGAATATCCCTGTATATCGCACTATCCATTTTCCCCTCGACTCTGACCATTTTCCCTCTTTCTGCTGTCAAAAAACATCCCCGCAGCATGATGTTGCCACCACCATCTTTCACTGTGGGGGTGGTGTTCATGGGGTGATGAGCTGTGTTGGTTTGGAGCCAGACATAGCATTTACCTTGGTGGCCAAAAAATTCAATTTTGGTGTCATTTAACTATAGCACTTTCCTTCATACATTTGGGAAGTCTCCCACATGTTTTTTGGCAAACTCAAAATGAGCCGTACAATTTTTGTGTGTAAGTAAAAGCTTATTTTCTGCTCACTGTTCCATAGAGGCCACGTCTATGGAGTGTAAGGATTATTGTGGTCGTATAGACCGATACTCCAGTCTCTGCTTGGGAAACCTGCAGCTCCTTCAGGGTTACCTTTAGTCTCTGTGCTGCCTCTCTCATTAATGCTCTCCTTGCCCAGTCTGAGGGTTTTGGTAGTTGGCCCTTTTTTGGTAGGTTTGTTGTGGTACTATGTCCTTTCCATTTGCTGGTAACCGATTTAATGGTGCTCTGGGGGATCATCAGAGACTGTGATTTTTTTTGATCCAAAGAATAATCAAACTTGGCCGACAGCACAACAGTCTATGGATGAACGTTCTAGTCCTCTGGATCCAGGGGACAACAATATATCAAATAATAAATGAAGAACAGCATACCAAGCATGCTTGAAAAAGACCTATGGAGGTCGAAACGTCGCATCTGTCAAAATAAAGACATGAATTGATCTTCACCTGGATTGGTATGCTGTTCTTCATTTATTATTTGTGATTATTTGTGATTTTTTTTATAACCCAACCCTTACTTGCACTTCTCACTAACTTTGTCCTTGACTTGTTTGGAGGTCGCCTTGGTCTTCATGGTGTTGTTTGGTAAGTGGTGCCTCTTGCTTAATGGTGTTACAGCCTCTGTGGCCTTTCAGAAAAGGTGTGTATATACTGACAGACCATGTGACACTTAGATTGCACACAGGTGGCCTTCCTTTCACTAGCGATGAGCCGAAACAGACAGCCAGGACAACTAAGGATTGCCTCCGTAAGAAGAATTTCAGGGTCCTAGAGTGGCCTAGCCAGTCTCCAGTTGGGAACCCAATTGAAAATCTTTGGAGGGAGCTGAAACTCAATGTTGCCCAGTTATAGCTCCAAAACCTGAAAGATCTGCAGAAGATCTGTATGGAGGAGTGGGCTAAAATCCCTGCTGCAAGAGTGTGTAAACTTGGTCAAGAACTACAGGAAACGTATGACCTCTGTAATTGCAAACAAAGGTTTCTGTACCAAATATTAAGTTCTGTTTTTCTATTGTATCAAATGTTTACTTAATGCAATAAAATGCAAATGATTAATTATGTAAAAATCATACAATGTGATTTTCTGGATTTTTTTTTAAGATTCTGTCTCTCACAGTTGAAGTGTACCTTCAATAAATATTACAGGCCTCTCCATTCTTTGTGAGAAAATTTGCAAAAACAGCAATAATAATAATAATAATAATAATAATAATCTTTATTTATATAGCGCCATCATATTCCGCAGCGCTTTACAGTTTGACAGTTTCAAAACACAAGTCATAAGTAACAACGTTAACAATACAGTAATTAAAGCAAAATAAGACGGCCCTGCTCGTGAGAGCTTACAATCTACAATGAGGTGGGGGAATACAAAGTACAGGTGTGTATATACAATGGTGCATTTACAATGATGGTCCAGCCATCTTAAGGGAGTGAGGGATGGATGGAGATAGTGAATGGGCTACACACACACACACTTACACATAGAATGACTTTGATTAGTGAATGTGATAGGCCGCTCTGAACAGATGTGTTTTGAGGGAGCGCCTGAAACCATGCAAATTGTGGATAGTCCTAATTTCTTGAGGTAGAGCATTCCAGAGGATTGGCGCAGCGCGGGAGAAGTCTTGGAGTCGGGAGTGGGAGGTACGGATTAGTGCAGAGGTTAGTCGAAAGTCGTTTGCAGAGCGCAGCAGTCGATTAGGCCGATAGAAATGAGGGAGGAGATGTAGGGGGTGCTGCAGTGTGGAGAGCTTTGTGGGTGAGAACAAGTACTTTGAATTGGATCCTATAATGAATGGGCAGCCAGTGTAAGGACTGGCGAAGAGCGGACGCGTCCGAGTACCGATTAGACAGCAATGTCACAAATGCTTATTTTCCCACTGTAGGTAAAAAGCCTAGAGGGCAAATACTTTCGCAAGCCAGTGTATGATAAATGCACAGCAATGGAAGTACAACATAGTTGTGCACATGCTCCATTGTAGGGTCTTTTAACCCCTTCACCCCAAGGGTGGTTTGCACGTTAATGACCGGGCCAATTTTTAAAATTCTGACCACTGTCTCTTTATGAGGTTATAACTCTGGAACGCTTCAACGGATCTGCGCGATTCTGAGATTGTTTTCTTGTGACATATTGTACTTCACGTTAGTGGTAAAATTTCTTCCATATAACTTGCGTTTATTTTTGAAAAAACGCAAATATGGCGAAAATTTTGAAAATTTTGCAATTTTCAAACTTTGAATTTTTATTCCCTTAAAACAGAGAAATATATCACACAAAATAGTTAAGAAATAACATTTCCCACATGTGTACTTTACATCAGCACAATTTTGGAACAAAATTTTTTTTTGTTAGGAAGTTATAAGGGTTAAAAGTTGACCAGCGATTTCTCATTTTTACAACAAAATTTACAAAGCCATTTTTTTTTAGGGACCACCTCACATTTGAAGTCACTTTGAGGGGTCTATATGGCAGAAAATACCCAAAAGTGACACCATTCTAAAACCTGCACCCCTCAAGGTACTCAAAACCACATTCAAGAAGTTTATTATCCCTTCAGGTGCTTCACAGGAACTAAAGCAACGTGGAAGGAAAAAATGAATATTTAACTTTTTAGCCACAAAAATGATCTTTTACAAACTTTTTTTTTATTTTCACAAGGGTAAAAGGAGAAAATGGACAGATAAGGTTGTTGTGCAATTTCTCCTGAGTACACCAATACCCCATATGTGGGGGAAAACCACTGTTTGGGCACACGGCAGAGCTCGTAAGGGAAGGAGCGCCGTTTGACTTTTTCAAACTAAAATTGGCTGGAATTGAGATTGGACGCCATGTCGCGTTTGGAGAACCTCTGATGCGCCTAAACAGTGGAAACCCCCCACAAGTGACACCATTTTGGAAACTAGACCCCCTAAGGTACTTATCTAGATCTGTTGTGAGAACTTTTAACCCCCAAGTGTTTCACAAAAGTTTATAATGACTGGGTGTGAAAAAAAAAAACAATTTTCCACAAAAATGATTTTTTAGTCCCAAATTTTTGAATTTTCCCAAGGAAATTGGACCCCAAAAGTTGTTGTCCAATTTGTCCTGAGTACGCTGATACCCCATATGTGGGGGGGGGAAACTGTTTGGGGCTTGGAAAGGAAGTAGTAACGTTTTGGAATGCAGACGTTGATGGGGGTCATGTTCCGTTTGCAGTGCCCCAGATGAGCCTAAACAGTGGAAACCCCCCACAAGTGACCCCATTTTGGAAACTAGACCCCCTAAGGAACTTATCTAGATCTTTGGTGAACACTTTGAACCCCCAAGTGCTTCACACAAGTTTATAATGCCCGGGCATGAAAATAAAAAATCCTATTTTTTCCCACAAAAATTATCTTTTAGTCACTAATTTTTTATTTTTCCAAGGGTAACAGGAGAAATTGGACCACATAAGTTGTTGTCCAATTTGTCCTGAGTACGCAGATACCCCATATGTGGGTGGTAACCACTGTTTGGGCGCACGGCAGAGCTCGAAAGGGAAGGAGCACCATTTGACTTTTTCCAACCAAAATTGGCTGGAATTGAGATTGGATGCCTGATGCGCCTAAACAGTGGAAACCCTCCACAAATGACCCCATTTGGGAAACTAGACCCCCTAAGGAACTTATCTAGATCTTTGGTGAGCACTTTGAACCCCCAAGTGCTTCACACAAGTTTATAATGCCCGGGCATGAAAATAAAAAATCCTATTTTTTTCCCACAAAAATTATCTTTTAGTCACTATTTTTTTATTTTTCCAAGGGTAACAGGAGAAATTGGACCACATAAGTTGTTGTCCAATTTGTCCTGAGTACGCAGATACCCCATATGTGGGTGGTAACCACTGTTTGGGCGCACGGCAGAGCTCGAAAGGGAAGGAGCACCATTTGACTTTTTCCAACCAAAATTGGCTGGAATTGAGATTGGATGCCTGATGTGCCTAAACAGTGGAAACCCCCCACAAATGACCCCATTTGGGAAACTAGACCCCCTAAGGAACTTATCTAGATCTTTGGTGAGCAATTTGAACTCCCAAGTGCTTCACACAAGTTTATAACGTAGAGCCGTAAAATTTAAAAATCATATTTTTTCCACAAAAATGATCTTTTCACCCCAATTTTTATTTTTCCAAGGGTAACAAGACTCCAAAAGTTATTGTGCAATTTGTCCTGAGTGCGCTGATACCCCATATGTGGGAGTAAACCACTGTTTGGGTGCATGGCAGAGTTTGGAAGGGAAGGAGCGCCGTCTGACTTTTTCAACGCAGAATTGGCTGGACGCCATGTCGTGTTTGGAGAGCTCCTGATCTGCCTAAACAGTGGAAACCCCCATAAATGACACCATTTTGGAAACTAGACCCCTCAAGGAACTTATCTAGATGTGTGGTGAGAACTTTGAACCCCAGGTGTTTCACTAAAGTTTATAACGTACAGCCGTAAAATAAAAAATCTTTTTTTTTTTTTTTACAAAAATGATTTTTTCGCCCCCAATATTTTATTTTCACAAGGGTAACAGAAGAAATTGGAACCCAAAAGTTGTTGTCAAATTTGTCCTGAGTACGCTGATACCCAATATGTGGGAGAAAACTACTGTATGGGCACACGTCAGGGCTTGGAAGGGAAGTAGTGACGTTTTGGATTGCAGACTTTGATGGAATGGTCTGGGGGCGTCATGTCGCATTTGGAGAGCCCCTGATGCGCCTAAACAGTGGAAATCCCCAACAAGTGACCCCATTTTGGAAAATAGACCCCACAAGGAACTTATCTAGATGTGTGGTGAGCGCTATGAAGCCCCAAGTGCTTCACAGAAGTTTATAATGTACAGCCATAAAAACAAAAAAATCATTTTTTTTTTTACAAAAATGATATTTTCGCCCCCAGTTTTTTATTTTCCCAAGGGTACCAGAAGAAATAGGACAAATTGCACAATAACTCTTGGGGTCCAGAGTACGCTGATACCCCATATGTGGGGATAAACTACTGTTTGGACGCATGGCAGAGCTCAGAAGTGAAGGAGCACCGTTTGACTTTTTCAACACAGAATTGGCTGGAATTGAGATCAGACGCCATGTCACATATGGAGAGCCCCTGTAGCATCGGCGTCCCGGCCCTCTGCCAGGCAGGGACGCCGTTCCCCTTACCAGCGCTCTGCGTCCTCAGCGCCCCCAGCGTCCTCAGCGCCCCCAGCGTCCTCAGCGCCCTCAGTATCCTCGGCGTCCTCCTTCCGTCCTGCTGGTCCCGCGCGCTCCTTCCCTGCTGCTGGACTTAGGGCGCGCGCCCGCGCCCTCCCCCGCTCTTAAAGGAGCCGCGCGCATTTTCCAAATTAGTCTCCGGCCAATGCCGGAGGACTCCACCCTATATTAAGGGCTTCCTCCTTAATGGAGGTGCCCGAGCAATGTTGTTGTTGCACTGTATAACTCTGCTTCAGCCCTCAGCTCCTGTTTCCAGTTGCCTGCCTGTTACCTGTCTGTTTGCTGTCTGCCATCTGACTGCAGTCCTCCCCGGAGGTTCGGACATCACCTGCAGTGATCCCCGGCTATTACAGAGACTCTTGCCTGCTCACTTGGGAGCGATCATCTGCCATCCGACTGCAGCTCTATCCGAAGGTTCGGACTTCATCAGCAGTGATCACCGGCTACTCCAGAGACTCTTGCCTGCTCGCTTGGGAGCGATCATCTGCCATCGGACTGCAGCCTACCAGGAGGCTCCAACATCTCAGGTCGTATAAGCCTGTATATTCAGAGACTGCCCTGGTCACTTGCCGTGACAACCTGCCTACCCAGAGACTGCCCTGGTCACTTGCCGTGACAACCTGCCTACCCAGAGACTGCCCTGGTCACTTGCCGTGACAACCTGCCTACCCAGAGACTGCCCTGGTCACTTGCCGTGACAACCTGCCTACCCAGAGACTGCCCTGGTCACTTGCCGTGACAACCTGCCTACCCAGAGACTGCCCTGGTCACTTCCCGTGTATTCCTGTCCGTATTCCCCGGGCGCCACCTGCTCTCTTACAAGTATACTGTCTTGTATAATAAAGCTCAGTGGTTTCACCTACCAGACCCGTTACAGTTTGCTCGGGCCATGGAACCCGGTGGCACCCAAACCCCTTCACTCCCGGAATTGTGTCATGAACTATCTCGCCAGAGGTCGCAACAGGAGGCCATCCTGGGTCACCTGCGGAACGTCAATTCCCGCCTGGACACTCTGAATTCATCACCAGCAACCACCGCTGGAGTCATGACTCACAATCCGGCAGCCTCGCTGCTTCCCAATTCCGTGGTTTCCATTCCCGGACCCCGACTTTCAGCTCCTCCTAGGTTTGGAGGCGACCCTGCTCTGGCTCGTGGTTTCATTAACCAGTGCACCCTGCATTTCGAACTCCTGGCACACCAGTTTAACTCTGACCGGGCCAAAATTGCCTTCATCATGTCCCATCTCACCGGAGAGGCTCTGGCCTGGCTTAATCCTCTCTGGGAGAGAGAAGATCCTCTGGTATCTGACCTGCCTGCTTTTCTCTCGGCCTTCCGGAAGGTATTCGACGAACCTGGACGGAAGACCTCCTCTGCATCATCTCTGTTGCGTCTCCGTCAGGAGAGTCTCACCGTTGGTCAATATGCCATACGGTTCCGTACTCTAGCCTCAGAGTTGGCTTGGGACAATAACGCCCTGATTTCGGTCTTCTGGGAGGGTCTGTCCGGCCGTATTAAAGATGAACTTGCCGGTCGGGACATTCCAACCTCCCTTGATGATTTAATAAATCTTGCCAATCGAATTGATCTACGGTTCCAGGAACGTGCCAAAGAGGTCACCCGTGAGAGAGGGTTTCCTCGTCTTGCACCCTCGTTTCAGAGACCTATAACCCCTTCCGTTTCTCCCCAGATACACACTGCTGAGCCTATGCAGGTCGACCAGACCAAGATGGTCAAAGCCCGTCAGGACTCACGCCGAGCCGAGAGGAGTTGCTTCTACTGTGGCAGTAAGGAGCACTGGATCCGTACCTGTCCGGAGAGGTCGGGAAACGCCTGTGTTAAGGTTCGCTCGGAGAGGTCCACCTAGACCAGAATAAATCCTCTTCATCTCTGCTGCTGTCTGTCTCTATTCTCATCGGTAAGAACCGTTACTTCGAACTGGCCCAACTTGATTCTGGAGCAGCTGGGAATCTTGTTTCACAGGCTCTAGTAGAGAAGTATCGCATTCCCACCAAACCTCTGGTTGAACCAGTATCTGTTGCTGCTGTGGATGGGGGTCTCCTACCTCGTCCCATCCAACTTATCACCAAAGCCATAACCCTGCAGGTGGGAATGTTGCATTCTGAGAGCATCTCGTTTCATGTTTTACCTGGACTCTCTCATGCTTTCTTACTAGGTCTGCCTTGGCTCCAAAAACATGCACCCGTGCTCGACTGGCAGAATGGAGAGATTCTTCGCTGGGGACAGGACTGTCATAAAACGTGTCTGGTGCCTGTCCATCCCGTCCGTTCTTCTCCTACACCTGCTAATCTACCTGGACTCCCGATTCCATATTGGTCATTCGCTGATGTCTTTAATAAAAAGGAAGCAGAGACATTACCCCCGCATAGACCATATGATTGCCCGATCGACCTGCTACCCGGTACTACGCCTCCCCGTGGGCGTATTTACCCATTGTCCGCTGCAGAGACCAGGTCGATGTCAGAATATATCGAGGAGAATTTAGCGAAAGGATTCATCCGGAAATCTACCCCCCCGCGGGAGCAGGTTTCTTTTTTGTAAAAAAGAAAGACGGATCTCTCCGTCCCTGTATTGACTACAGAGGCCTAAATTTGATCACGGTGAAGAATAAGTACCCTCTTCCGCTCATTCCGGAATTGTTTGATCATCTTAGAGGGGCTAGAGTCTTCACTAAACTGGATCTTCGTGGAGCATACAACCTGGTTCGTATCCGTCGAGGAGATGAATGGAAGACGGCATTCAACACCCGGGATGGCCACTACGAGTATCTGGTTATGCCCTTTGGTCTCTGTAATGCTCCAGCAGTCTTTCAGGAGTTGGTCAATGACATCTTCCGGGACCTCCTCTACTCCTGCGTTGTGGTGTACCTTGACGACATCTTGGTCTTCTCTCCGGATCTCCAGTCTCACCGGAGGGATGTTCGTCAGGTTCTGCTCAGGCTCAGGCAGAATCACCTCTTCGCCAAATATGAGAAGTGCCTCTTTGAGCAGACCTCGCTTCCGTTTCTGGGCTACATTATCTCTCAGACAGGCCTACGAATGGATCCGGAGAAACTGTCTGCCATCGAGAAGTGGCCCCGACCAGAGGGGTTGAAGGCCATTCAGCGGTTCCTGGGATTCGCTAACTATTACCGTCTCTTCATACCGCACTTCTCTTCCAGGACTGCTCCAATCTCAGTGCTCACCCGCAAGGATGCTAACCCCAAACAGTGGACGCCCAAAGCAGAGGAGGCCTTTCTTTCCTTGAAACAAGCCTTCTCTTCCGCTCCAGTGCTGCATCGCCCGGACGGCAACAAGCAGTTCTTCCTGGAGGTGGACGCTTCCTCTGCTGGAGCCGGAGCGGTACTTACTCAAAAATCTTCATCCGGGAAGATGGTTTCCTGTGGTTTCTTCTCCAAACTCTTCTCCTCCTCCGAGCGCAACTACTCCATAGGAGATCGAGAGTTATTGGCCATTAAATTGGCATTGGAGGAGTGGCGTTACCTACTCGAGGGGGCTCTTCATCCGGTAATCATCTACACGGACCACAAAAATCTGTCTTACCTTCAGCATGCTCAGAGACTTAACCCTCGCCAAGCCCGGTGGTCCTTGTTTTTTGCCCGTTTTGATTTTCTCTTGCATTTTCGCCCGGCTGACAAAAACATCAAGGCGGATGCCTTGTCCCGGTCCTTCCTGGTGTCGGATCTCGAAGATGAGCCTAAACATATCATCGATCCCGCCAGAGTGATGCAGGTGGCTCCCGTGAGTCTAAACCGTCTCCCTCCTGGTAAGACGTTCGTATCAGAGACTGATCGGAAGAGAATTCTACATTGGGGTCATTCGTCTAAACTCGCTGGCCACGCTGGTCAGAAAAAGACCCTCCAACTCATTACCCGGCATTATTGGTGGCCTACCCTGCACAAAGACGTAATAGACTTTGTTTCTGCCTGTGTCTCCTGTGCCCGCAACAAAGTTCCGAGACACCTGCCTGCCGGCCGTCTTCTTCCGCTTCCTGTACCCGCTGCTCCCTGGAAATATACCATGGACTTCATTTCGGAATTTCCCCTCTCTGCCGGTTGTACGGTCTTTGGGTGGGCGCTGACCCCTTTTTTCCCAAAATGGGTCACTTCATTCCTCTGCCGGTCTTTTCCGTCTGCACCCCAGTTGGTAAAGACTTTATCCCCCCATCTTCCGTCTCCTGGGTTTTCCCGCCCCTTGTGTCGATCGTGGGGGCAGTTCACCTCAGTTTCTGAGAGTATTGTAAGTTTTTTCTAGACGTCCCTTGGGTTTCTCCCCGCTTACCCTCCACAGTCCATGGAAAGTTGACGAAAAATCAGAACTGACCAGCTATCTCCGACACTTCGTTAATGCATCATTTGATTGGGGAGCTCCTGCCCTTTGGGCCCAAAATTTTTTACAAAAAACCAGAGCGAATCGTCCACCAAGTCTCGTTTTTTTTTGCTTCGGTCAGCACCCTCGGATTCCGTCCCGTTTCCTCTCTGTGGACAATCCCGTGGGAATCTTGGTTTTGGAATTCCTCCATTGGGAGAAATACCCGGGCCGCACTCATTCTTACCT
>JARQOD010011680.1:0-22507 GCA_033576555.1 Oophaga sylvatica
TTTCGCTGCTGATCCGCGGCGGATTTCGCTGCTGATTCGCGGCGGATTTCGCTGCTGATCCCCGACTGATTTTGCTGCGGATCCGCGGCTGATTTTGCTGCTGATCCACGGCGGATTTCGCTGCTGATCCGCGACTGATTTTGCTGCTGATTCGCTGCGGATCCGCAGCGGATTTCACTGCTGATCCGCTGCTGATTTCGCTACTGATCCGTGGCTGATTTCGCTGCTGATCCGCGGCTGATTTCGCTGCTGATCCGTGGCGGATTTCGCTGCTGATTCGCTGCAGATCCGCGGCGGATTTTGCTGCGGATCCGCGGCTGATTATCTGCTGATTCATCTGCGTTAGCGGGTATAGCATAACGCGATCGCGTTATGCTATACCGTTACCAGCCGGTCACCGCTACGTGTTGAACGGGCTGGTAAAACGCAATATGAACCCAGCCTTAGGGTTAGAACTAGGGTTAGGGTTAGCATTAGGGTTAAGGTTAGAATTACGGTTAGGGTTGGAATTTGGTTAGGGTTGGAATTAGGGTTAGGGTTGGAATTAGGGTTAGGGTTGGAATTAGGGTTAGCTTGTAGTTAGGTTTATGGTTAGAGTTGGATTAGGGTTAGGGGTGTGTTGGGTTAGGGTTATGATTAGGGTTTGTATTAGGGTTAGGTGTGTGTAGGGTTAGGGTTGGGGTTAGGGGTGTTTGGGTTAGGGTTGGAGTTAGAATTGAGGGGTTTCCACTATTTAGGCACATCAGGGGTCTCCATACGCGACATGGAGCCACCATTGATTCCTGCAAATTTTGCGTTCAAAAAGTCAAACAGTGCTCCCTTTTCCAAGCCCCGACGTATGCCCAAACAGTGGTTTATCCCACATATGGGGTATCAGCGTACTCGGAAAAATTGCACAACAACTTTGGGGTTCTAATTTCTCCTGTTAACATTGGGAAAAAAAAATTGGGACTAAAATTATTTTTGTGGAAAAAAAATGATTTTATATTTTCACGGCTCTGCGTTATAAACTTCTGTGAAGGACTTGGAGATTCAAAGTGCTTATCACACATCTATAGGAGTTCCTTGGGGGATCTAGTTTCCAAAATGGGGTCACTTGTGGGGAGTTTCTACTGTTTAGGCACATCAGGGACTCTGCAAACGTAACATGACGCCGAAGACCATTCCATCAAGTGGGCATTTCAAAACGTCGCTACTTCCCATCCGAGCCCCGACGTGTGCCCATACAGTAGTTTTCTCCCACATATGGGATATCAGCATACTCAGGACAAATGGACAACAACTTTTGGGTCTAATTTCTCATGTTACCCTTGGGAAAATAAAAAAATTGGGACTAAAAGATCCTGATTGTGGAAAAAATATGATTTTTTTATTTTCATGCCCAGGCGTTATAAACTTCTGTGTAGCCCTTGGGGTTCAAAGTGCTCACCACACATCTAGATAAGTTCTTTGCCGGGTCTAGTTTCCAAAATGGGGTCACTTGTGGGGAGTTTCTACTGTTTAGGCACATCAGGGGCTCTGCAAACGTAACAAGATGCCCACAGACCATTCCATCAAGTCGGCATTTTAAAAGCGTCACTACATCCCTTCCGAGCCCTGACGTGTGCCCAAACAGTGGTTCCCCCCCACATATGGGTACTAGCGTACTCAGGAGAAACTGGACAACAACTTTTGGGTCTAATTTCTCCTGTAACCATTGTGAAAATAAAAAACAGTGGGCTAAAAAATCATTTTTTGAGAAAAAAAAATGATTTTTTATTTTCGCGGCTCTGCGTTATAAACTTCTGTGAAGCACCTGGGGTTCAAAGTGCTCACTATGCATCTAGATAAGTTCCTTAGGGCGTCTAGTTTCCAAAATGGGGTCACTTGTGGGGGAGCTCCAATGTTTAGGCACACAGGGAACTCTCCAAATGCGACATGGCAACCGCTAAATATTCCAGCATATTTTCCATTCAAAAAGTCAAATGGCGCTCCTTCCCTTCTGAGCCCTGCAGTGCGCCCAAACAGTGGTTTATGACCACATATGAGGTATCTGTGTACTCAGGAGAAATTGCCCAACAAATTTTAGGATCCAATTTATACTGTTGCCCATGTGAAAATGAAAAAAACTGAGGCTAAAAGAAAATTTTTGTGAAAAAAAAGTACTTTCTTTTTTTACGGATCAATTTGTGAAGCACCTGGGGTTCAAAGTGCTCACTATGCATCTAGATAAGTTCCTTAGGGGGTCTAGTTTCCAAAATGGGGTCACTTGTGGGGGAGCTCCAATGTTTATGCACACAGGGACTCTCCAAATGCGACATAGCAACCGCTAAATATTCCAGCATATTTTCCATTCAAAAAGTCAAATGGCGCTCCTTCCCTTCTGAGCCCTGCCGTGCGCCCAAACAGTGGTTTATGACCACATATGAGGTATCTGTGTACTCAGGAGAAATTGCCCAACAAATTTTAGGATCCAATTTATACTGTTGCCCATGTGAAAATGAAAATAACTGAGGCTAAAAGAAAATTTTTGTGAAAAAAAAGTACTTTCTTTTATTTACGGATCAATTTGTGAAGCACCTGGGAGCTCAAAGTGCTCACTATGCATCTAGATAAGTTCCTTAGGGGTCTAGTTTCCAAAATGGGGTCACTTGTGGGGGAGCTCCAATGTTTAGGCACACAGGGACTCTCCAAATGCGACATGGCAACCGCTAAATATTCCAGCATATTTTCTATTCAAAAAGTCAAATGGCGCTCCTTCCCTTCTGAGCCCTGCCGTGCACCCAAACAGTGGTTTATGACCACATATGAGGTATCTGTGTACTCAGGAGAAATTGCCCAACAAATTTTAGGATCCATTTTATCCTGAAAAAATTGATGCTAAAAGAAAATTTTTGTTGGAAAAATTAAAATGTCCATTTTTTCCTTCCACGTTGCTTTAGTTCCTGTGTCGCACCTGAAGGGTTAATAATCTTCTTGAATGTAGTTTTGAGTAGCTTGAGGGGTGCAGTTTTTATAAAGGTGTCACTTTTGGGTATTTTCTGCCATATAGACCCCTCAAAGTGACTTCAAATGTGAGGTGGTCCCTAAAAAAATGGTTTTGTAAATTTTGCTGTAAAAATGAGAAATCGCTGGTCAACTTTTAACCCTTATAACTTCCTAACAAAAAAAAATGTTGTTCCCAAAATTGTGCTGATGTAAAGTAGACATGTGGGAAATGTTATTTATTAACTATTTTGTGCCTACATAACTCTCTGGTTTAACAGAATAAAAATTAAAAATTTGAAAATTACAAAATTTTCAGAATTTTGCCAAATTTCCATTTTTTTCACAAATAAACGCAAAAATTATCGACCTAAATTTACCACTAACATGAAGCCCAATATGTCACGAAAAAACAATCTCAGAATCGCTAGGATCCGTTGAAGCGTTCCTGAGTTATTACCTCATAAAGGGACACTGGTCAGAATTGCAAAAAATGGCAAGGTCTTTGAGGTCAAAATAGGCTGGGTCTTGAAGGGGTTAAAAACACATGAAGGACTCCCACACTATGAGAAATAAGATTCTCTGGATTGATGAGACGAAGATAGAACTTTTTGGTGATAATTCTAAGCAGTGGAGAAAACCAGGCACTGCTCATCATCTGCCCAATACAATCCCAACAGTGAAACATGGTGGTGGCAGCATCAGCTGCAGGGACAGGACGACTGGTTGCAATTGAAGGAACATGAATGTGGCCAAGTACAGAGATATCCTGGATGAAAACCTCTTCCAGAGTGCTCTGGACCTCAGACTTGGCCGAAGGTTCACCTTCCAACAAGACAATGACCCTAAGAACACAGCTAAAATAACAAAGGAGTGGCTTGAGAACAATTCTGTGACCATTCATGACTGGCCCAGCCAGAGCCGTGACCTAAACCCAATTGAGCATCTCTGGAGAGCCTGAAAATGGCTGTCCACCAACGTTCACCATCCAACCTGACGGAACTGGAGAGGATCTGCTAGGAAGAATGGCAGAGGATCCCCAAATCCAGGTGTGAAAAACTTGTTGCATCATTCCCAAGAAGACTCATGGCTGTAATAGCTCAAAAGGTGCTTCTACTCATTGCTGAGCAAAGGGTCTGAATACTTATAACCATGTGATATTTCAGTTTTTCTTTTTTAATGCATTGTTTTTCTTTTTTAATGCATTTGCAAAAAATTCTACATTTCTGTTTCTTTCAGTCAAGATGGGGTGCAGAGTGTACATGAATGAGAAAAAAATGAACTTTATTAAATTTACCAAATGCTGCAATGTAACAAAGAGTGAAAAATTTAAAGAGGTCTGAATACTTTCCATACCCACTGTATATTGAAACATACAAAACAAGCATGGGCATAATGATAGCGGTCATAGGGGGTGCAACCGCGACCAGGCTCGTGCTGGAGTGTGCCCGCTGACACCAATTTCACCTGGATGGGCATCCTTTGACTCACATTCTGTTTAAACATATTGTGATGCAGAGACCTGCCAGCTCACTGCAATACACACTGCCGGCCAATCTGAGGCTGGCAGCAGATGTCAGCTTGCCAATAATGGGTTGTACATGGCAGAGATAGCGTGCACTGCACTTGCTGTCACACAGAAGTCAGCTCCTGACTCCTTCACTGTCTATTGGAGGACCCAGCATGTCGTCAGACCAGAGGAAGGTAAGAATAATCATTTTTTTAGTATTTTTCTAAATGTGATGGAGAAGAACGGAAGGGGCCCAGGATGTGAAAATTATTACAAAATTGGGACATTTTACCAGGATGTGGACATTATACCAGGATAGCAAACATTATACCAGGATGTGAACTTTATACCAGGATGGGTGAAATACCAGAAGGGTGACATTATACTAGGATGGCAGACACCATGCCAAAATGGCGGACATTATACCTTGATGGTGGACATTATACCTTGATGTGGACATTATATCAGAATAGGTGACATACCAGAAGAGGGACATTATACCTGGATGGCAGACGTTTTACCAAAATGATGGACAATATACCAGGATGTGGACATTATACCAGGATGCATAACATACCAGAAAGGGGACATTATACCACCATGGCGGACATTTCCCAGGATAGGTGGTGACATTATATCGGTATGGGTGACATATCGGAATGGGGTCATTATATCAGGATAGTGGACATTGTACCAGCATGGTGGACATTATACCTTCGGTGGGCCAGTCTAACCCTGCCTGCACCTTTAGCAGTGTAGGGGTCAGCACTTTCCAAGAACTGATTTACACTGTAACTTTAAGAGACAATGCTTCCCTCTGATTTGTGCGCCCTTGGACTAGCCCCTTCCTCCCTGCAGCTTGCTGTGTGTTGGTTTGAGCAAGAAGCAGGAAGTGTCTGATCTGGAAGTTGGGACATTGAGAGAGTTGTGCCTGTTTCAGGAAGACTGAACATAGTGTCTGAGCACTGACAGACTGTTAAACGAATTAGCGACTTTCAGGGAGAAGATAGTCCTCTGCTACTGCAGGATCCTCTAGCAGGACCGTGTCGGAAAGAAAGGGTCGCATTGCGCAGCCAAGTTGGTTTTCCCCAAGCACCTGTAACCTGGAGAGAGAAAGCAATGCTGTATGTTACCAGTGACCCTTCAACATTGAAAGTGGGACGAGACTTGCCCGAACGCGGAAGAAGACGGAACTGTTAACCTGAAGGAAGAGCACAACACAGCAAACTCAGCTCCACTACATTGGAACCAAACAGAAGCTAGCTGACTTTCTCCTCAGCGCTGCAGACCTGTGAGTGTAACACCGGAGTTTATCTGTGTTATGCCGGGATCACACATGTGAGGAAATCGTCCGACACTCGCATGTGAAATCCCAGCTCTGGCGCCGGCACTCGGGAGTGGAGTGTGCAGCTGCATGTAGTTCTATGCTGCCGCTCGCTCCACTCCTGAGTGCCGGCGCCAGAGCTGAGATTTCACATGCGAGTGTCGGACGACTTGTCGCATGTGTGATCCCGGCCTTAGGGTATAGATAAGATTTCTCTAGTTGGGGCACTGTAGCAGCGCAGCCCGAATATGGGAGACCAGGAAGGAAATAGAAAAGAGTAGTCTGTAGAAATTGTTTATACTGTTTGTATTGAACTTTGTATTGCCATAGGTGGCGCGCAGCTTGTGTGACACGTTACAGCTATCTCTCTTTCTATCTATTTTTGCTGTTATCATTACAAGAACTGTTAGGCTTATTATTCGCATAAAATTCTCTCTCTTTCAGTAAAGCCGTGGTTTTGTTTCTGCCTACTCATCTACTGTTTCTTTTCTTGTGGATATTCCTGGATGTTTCATCAGACGTTGTTCCGTGCACCTGTGGTGGTAGTTGGTGAGCTGGTTTGCTTTTTCTCTATATACTCATCTACTGTACCATATTTGAGGAGTCCGAGACCAGAGCCTAGTGAACAGAGCCAGAACCGAATGAGTTGAACCAGGGACACAATAAGCGAGCCGACCATGTCAGAAAGATATTCGTGAGCTGCACGACATGCATGAGGTGCAGAAGTACAGTATACAGGTAACCGGAGCAATACTTCAGCTGATGGGGGTGGGGGGTGGCCACCACGACTAGAAGCAACCCATCAAGAAGGGACTTGCAGCCTAACGGAGCAGTAGCATAGACTTCCATTAAGGCCTGAATGGCGTGTGTCGTTACTATCAAAAATATTTCTAAGTTCAAAAACGGTCTTTAAAGAGAACCTGTCCCTTGCCTTAAATATGTCATTTGCTCTTGTGCCTCTCCATCCATAAGATATACCCTCTTGTGCATTTTGTTATCCAAGGAGGCATTATTCTCAAGAAGATTCCCATAGAGAAATGTTGAAGGTCCCTTGGTTAACAAGACTAGATGTACTTACATGGAAAAGGGAGCCATATTTTAGGGATGGAGAGGCGCAAGCACAATAGAAAAGCAAAGCGAGATTCAGAAAAGCCGAAAAAAAAACATATTTAAGGTAATTGACAGGTCCCCTTTAACTAGTAAAATGAGTCTCTTTTGGGTCGTCATGCTATAGAATTATAGTCTACACTTCCTAAATATGATAAAGTGCATTTACTAACATGAAGCATATTATTATATTATTTTGTAATCTAATTTATGCTGCTTAGAAGTTCAAGAAATATCTCCAGCTTTGCAACAATAAGAAAGTTAATGTAGAAAGGAGACAGATTTATGCCACCACCTTGAATGGATTTTGGAAAAACCAATTACATATCACAAAGAACGTGTCTTAAGTAGAGATAAGCAAATCTCCTGTAGGCATATAGATGGAGTTCTCATATTAGACTATGCAGATCTTTTAATTTCAGTTTCAAATACCAAAATAGGATGTAGGCGATGTAGTTAAAGAGAATTTGTTAATAGGTTTTTGTAACCCCATCTGAGAGCAGCATAATGTAGTGCCAGAGACCCTAATTGCAGCCATTTATGACTTACTGAGCTGTTTGCTGTAGTTTTGATAAAATAACAGTTTTATCCTGCTGCAGCTTTAGCAGTTCTCTGAATGTTGAGCTCTGTATAACCCCTCCTACACCTCTGATTGGCAGCTTTCTGTGAACACTGTGCATTTACAAAAAACTGCCAATCAGTGGTGAGGTCGGGGTTATACACAGCTCATGAATATGAAAGACTACATACTAATTTACTAGTACTTCTGTGATAATCTCCTGCTGATAAAACTATAGTTTTAATATTTACAGTAAGAAGCCCAGTAAGTGATACATCCCTGGAATGAGGGTCTCTGTCTCTACATTATGCTGCTCTCAGATTAGGTGGCAAAAATCTGGTGACAGATTCCCTTTATAGAGAACCTATCATTAGATTCTTAGTGCCTGAACTATGAGCACCATGAATCATTGCCGGGTTGTGCAATTGCAGCCAGTTTTGTCCTACTCAAAACACTGCGGCATTTTAAAGACAATATAGCTTGAGAGAGACCCGAATAGACCAATGATGTCGCCACCTGGGTTTTCCCACCCCCTGCAGTTGATTGACAGGTCTCTACCTATGTATACTCATGAGAGAAACCTGTCATTCATATGGAGCAAGGCAGGTAGAAGCCAGCCATAGGCTACACTGGACTAGCACTGTCTTTTCCTATTGTCTCCAGACAGAAATTCAAACTGTTTGCTCTGAAACACTGAAATGTTTAAAGACAGAATTATGCAGCCAGGCTTTAATTCATGCTACCTGTGGTTTCCTTTTATTTGATGTTTTTTGATTTTATTAAGCTTAAAGGAGAGGTCCGAAACTTGCACTGATTTTAATCCTAAATGTCTTTTTATTTAATATAATAATCTAGTAGCTTTTCTAATATACTTTAATTAAAAAGTCCCTATTTTTCCCTCTCAACGCTCTCTAACTGCTTTTTTTTTCACCTACTTCCAGCTTTATGACATTTCATTTCGGAATAATTAGTGCATGCTCAAATGAGATGCCATTAAGAGGCAAAGGCTGCAATCACTGCTGTATGTATGCTTAGTACAAGATCCCTTGTCATTGTGAGATATTACTTTCAATGTACAGTGACAGTGCGCTCGTTCGTCATCTCTAATGAGAGGTAACAAGCCAGCAACAGAGCGCACTATCAGTGCGTATCATAAGGAGAGAACTCGGCGAGCCCCCAAAAGTGATGTCACTTTCAGGGGAGAGGGGTCTCTGCTTGACATGTTCTCTCTTTACAAAGCACACTAACTGTGCACTCTCTTGCTGAATCATCTCTTATCAGAGCTGGTAAGGAAGTGCGCTATCACTTTGTATAAAAAGTAATATTGCACAATGACAAGGGAACATGTACTGAACATACGTCGGAATTGACAGCGAACGTATGCTTAGTAGAGCTGGGTCTAACCCAGCTCCTGAACAGGTGTCACTGATGACGCTTTGTTTCAGGGTGGGGACAGAAGCTGCAGCAGTTACAATAGCCTCTGACCTGAAGATGTTTCATTTGAATTTCCAAGCATGTACTGGGGATTCTCAAGTGAAATGTCATGAAGCCGGTAAGTAAAAAAATAAAAATAAATAAAGCGACTAGAGAGAGTAGTTAGGGAAAAATTATAATTAAAAAAATGTATTTATTTCCATGTTCCCAGTAGGGTTAAAGTTGGGCTAAAGTTAGGGTTAGGGTTGGGGCTAAAGTTAGGATTAGGGTTGTAGCTAAAGTTAGGGTTGGGGCTAATGTTAGGGTTAGGGTTGGGGCTAAAGTTATGGTTAGGGTTAGGGCTAAATTTAGGGTTAGGAATAGGGTTGGGGCTAAAGTTAGGGTTAGGGCTGGGGCTAGAGTTGGAGTTAGGGTTTGGATTACGGTTACGGTTGGAATTAGGGTTAGGGTTGGGATTATGGTTAGGGTTGGGATTAGGGTTAGGGGTGTGTTGGGGTTAGGGTTAGACTTGGGGGGCTTCCACTGTTTAGGCACATCAGGGGCTTTTCAAACGTGACATGGCGTCTGATCTCAATTCCAGCCAATTCTGCGTTGAAAAAGTCAAACGGTGCTCCTTCCCTTCTGAGCTCTGTCATGCGCCCAAACAGTGGTTTACCTCCACATATGGGGTATCAGCGTACTCAGGACAAATTGCACAACAACTTTTGGGATCCAATTTCTGCTGTTACCCTTGGGAAAATAAAAAATTGGGGTTGAAAATATCATTTTTGTGAAAAAAAAATACGATTTTTTATTTTTACGGCTCTACGTTATAAACTTCTGTGGGGGGGTTCCACTGTTTAGGGCTCTCCAAACGCAACATGGCGTCCGATCTCAATTCCAGCCAATTTTGCATTGAAAAGTCAAACGGCGCTCCTTCCCTTCCGAGCTTTGCCGTGCGCCCAAACAACTTTTGGGGTCCAATTTCTCCTGTTACCCTTGGTAAAATAAAACAAATTGGATCTGAAGTACATTTTTTGTGAAAAAAAGTTGTGTTAATTTTTTTTTAAACATTCCAAAAATTCCTGTGAAGCACCTGAAGGGTTAACAAACTTCTTGAATGTTATTCTGGGCACCTTCAGGGGTGCAGTTTTTAGAATGGTGTCACTTTTGGGTATTTTCTATTATATAGACCCCTCAAAGTGACTTCAAATGTGATGTGGTCCCTAAAAAAATGGTGTTGTAAAAATGAGAAATCGCTGTTTAATTTTTAACCCTTATAACTTCCTAATAAAAAAAAAATTTAAGTCATGAAGGTATAATGCAGCTCAGGAAAGTCCATTAAAAACTTAATTTTTTATTGAAAAACTATCCTTTATAAAAATTGGTTACATGTCAAGGACTTGGCAAGGACTAAGAACTGTTGTTCGAAACGCGTCTGCCCACGCTATATTCCCACACAGGGTTGTGATTTTGTATGACATGTAACCAATTTTTATAAAAGATATTTTTTCAATAAAAAATTAAGTTTTTAATGGACTTTCCTGAGCTGGATTATACCTTCATAACTTTTGTTTTATCTGCTACACTGCAGTTTCCGTGCTTGGATTCCGGGACCGACTGATGGGTGAGCTGACTTTTTTCTATGCTTTTTCTTAAAAAAAAATGTTGGTTCCAAAATTGTGCTGATGTAAAGTAAACATGTGGGAAATGTTACTTATTAAGCATTTTGTGTGACATATCTGTGATTTAAAGGCATGAAAATTCAAAGTTGGGAAATTGCAAAATTTTCAAAATTTTCACCAAATCTCCATTTTTTTCACAAGTAAACACAAGTAATATCAAAGAAATGTTACCACTATCATGAAGTACAATATGTTATGAGAAAACAATGTCAGAATCACCGGGATCCATGGAAGCGTTCCAGAGTTACTACATCATAAAGGGACAGTGGTCAGAATTGTAAAAATCGGCCTGGTCATTAACGTGCAAACCCCCCTTGGTGGTAAAGGGGTTAAATATAGTTAGAGCCTTAATTATCATTTTATAATCCTGCTGGCCTGCATATTTTCATAATGTATAGTTTCTCAGTACAACCATAAGATTTGTGCACATTCTAAAATGTGTTCTTGTGTCAAATAAGGAGACATCAAACTGGTGATAATAACACTCTGATGCTCACAATATAACCTCTTTACAGTTGTGTCTGTAGATATGGCAGCGGTAAACCACACAGTCAGGGTGCAGAAGCATTAACAATCTTACTGAAAGCATAGTAATATACTAAAATACTAACATTTTAATGTTTTACAAATGGCCTAGAAACAAAAAATTGGTTTAAAAATAATCCTAAAACTGTTTCTAGAAAGAATCACAAAGTCTTAATATGATAAAAACACAGTGTGAAGTAAACGTGAAGCCACCTCGCCACCCCATCTGATGTCAAAATTACGTCAGCGGGATCACGTGGTAAGGTCTCCCCACTTGTACCAACGTGCTGTTCCGAACCCCCTAGGGACACGTAAGGTCAGCTTGACACAGTTTTACATAACATAGACCCCCCTGTCCACACAGGCCCAGGGAAGTACGGGGAGTGAGAGAAGGTAGCCCACGCAGTCACGGACTTAGCACCACACTCGCCCACAACACTGACAGGCTGAAAGGCCCCTTTCACTAGCCCCAGTGAAACAGAAGCTTATCAGTCAGGGAGGACTGCCAC
Organism: Oophaga sylvatica; assembly: GCA_033576555.1. Lineage (NCBI taxonomy): Eukaryota > Metazoa > Chordata > Amphibia > Anura > Dendrobatidae > Oophaga > Oophaga sylvatica. Next base: position 11,597 of record JARQOD010011680.1, read on the forward strand.
CAATTCCTCCTTCGATATATGCCTGGTCCGTTAACAGGGTTATATCAGTCCAGGGACCAGCCCCAGTAGCATGTGAGATTAAGCCGAGAAACGGGCATGTGGATTTGTGGATCGAGATAAAGAGCAGTCCAAGGTTAAATAAGGAGGAATACCATGTCTTATGCCATCTATATCATCAGAGCTGCTGATTATGTGACTGGGTGCAGCGGTCATGTGGGCTGTAGTCATGATACCACTGCTGCAGCCAATGTACAGTGACCAGAGCAGTAGCAGAAAAGTCCAGTTTTGGCTCTCTGTCAATGCTCAGTGTATTGGCTGCATCAGTGACATCACATCTACAGCTTTATGTGACCACTGCACCCAGTCACTGGAATCAACAGATCTGCTGATGTAGACGGCATGAGCCATGGAGTTCTGTGTTTGGCTCCAACGGTGATGTGCTTTGTAGCCACCGCTGAAGCCAACACACCGAGACCAAAACAGCATTGATCATTGGCGCTCGACTTTGGGAGAGTGAGTACCTGGTGTCAGGGTTGCCATCAGGGCATTACTGCCCTTACTGGTGTATGGGGCTCGGTGAACAGAAGCTTCTGCTCACCGGGCCCCAAGGCATAATAAAGCGATGTGCACGGCGCACTGCCATCGGCGATGCACATCTCTGCACTGGGAGCTTTCCTGGAGCTCCACAGCAAAACAGAATAGCCGCGCAGCACCAAGGGAGCTCCTTCCGTCTCTTCTGTGACGCTCTGGTGACATCGGCTAAGTGATGACGTCATCGGGACAGCAAATGATGAACTGAGGGTGGGGAACAGGGAAAAGCAAATGATGAATTGAAGGTGGGGGGTGGGGGACAGCAAATGATGATGATTTGAGCATGGGAGAGCAAATAATGATTTTAATTGGGTCGAACAAATGATGATGTATTGCAGGGAGATAGGGGACAGTAGATGATGCTGACTTGAGGGGGGAAGAGAAAATGATGATGAATTGGTGGGCAGCAGCACATAATGATAAATTGAGGGTGGTGAGAGTAACTGATCATCAATTGCAGGTGGGGGAGAGCAGTTGATAATGAGGACAGGACATAATTAATTGGGTCAGAAGGGGCTTGTAAATATAATAAATTGAGGGAGTGGGAGTTACAGAGTGGGGGCATTGAGGATGCAGGAGTGTGACTGGTAATGAATTGGGGAAAGAGTACAGGTGCTAATTAATTTATATATTTATTGGGAGGGGAAAGTGGCTATTTATGGTTAGTGAGGGCACAGTGGTGGCTTACAATTTATATTTGGAATGGTGGGCTGCATAATAGTTATGTCTTGACCCGCACCACAATTGTGGTTTACCAGAGCAATGGGGTACTCAGAGCCGAGCCCATGGAAGTCTATGGGGTTGTCACAGGTAGCGCTGGCTCGGTCTGTGGCCCTGGCGGTCAGGCGTATGTTGGGGGGAATATTTACAGGGGATAGGTATATATACAGTTCGTGACGCCACCTGTAGTTCTCTGATCACTAAGACCAGCGCTGCTGTAGATCTCTGAGGGGATGGTGAGGCAGCTAGATGTCGGGTCCCCTACAGGTGGGACTCTTCCCTCAGGTCGATAGTTATGGTGGGGTTGTGCAGGGATGCAATCAAATAACTCAGTCTCACACATAGAAGCTTCTTTCCATACCTTTTACTTCAAGTTGTTCAGGCAGGTCCCAGGGAGGCTGTTCGGGGTGGATGAATGCACGTAGCGGTAACAGTTGAGCAGGTTACAGGCCTCCTTCTCTTTCCAAATGATGAGTGAGTCCAAGCTTGCCTGTAGCTAAGTTAACTCTATAGTTTTCAGCTTTTCCCACTAGCTGTACTGCCGGCCGGTTTTGTGATAGAGCCTTATAAGTGGTGAACTAAGTACTTTCTTTTGCCGCGCGCCGGACTCAGAAGTCTTGTTCTCCTGACTCGGTTACGTACTGGCACTCTAAGGGCGGCTTTCTGCAACCTAAGGTCCAGTAAGACTCTGGCTTTTCTATCACTATGCCTGGAGCTATAGTGACGCTTCGGTCCCCAGTGACCGGTGACAATGTGCAGGATAATCCGATCCTTAAGGCACTTCTGAATCCTTCCCACTATGCCCTTCGCCCTGCTTCTGCTTTCAATGTAGCACTGAAGCGTGAAGATAGAAAGTCAGTTTTCTTCCTTGGTCTCACTGAGTAACTCTCAGTTTCCTCAAAGTTCAGACTGAGTAAAAGGTAACTCTGACTAGACTCGGGATGATAACTAGTCATCCGTTACTAGACTCCACTTCGTTGAATTGACAGGAACTAATCTTCTGCTCACCCAGAGCTCTGACAGGAATCCTCACTGTCTGAGAAGAACTAGCCCTGACTGCTCTGTACGATGACAGGAAGCTAGACTGACTCCCTCCTGTGCTACACGTCACTCCCTTATACACCCCTGTGGGTGTGTCTGAAGTGTAAGTGAGTGTCAAGCTTTAACTGTTACCTTACTGTGCATTCTCCAGATCCTGTGTGCCTTACATACCAGGGCTACACATTCCCCCTTGGTAAAATACAGCACTCCCGGGCTGTGAAATATAAGAAGAAAGACATTTTGTTTTCCATTTAAACAAGTAACATTTTAAACTCTTCCCATCAGGGAGGTACGGATTTCTTGAACGTTGCATTATAACAATAGGCATAGAAAAATACAAAATACTAAATAGACATTTTCATATAAATAGATGACAATATTCTTGTGAAGGACCCGCACCAAACCTTCAACGTGGGTCCTGGGTGGGCTGCAGGACATCTGAATGCAGACCTCACTCAGTGCCTCACCATACGGGTTTTATGTTCAGAGGTAGGTGTGCTGGTAGAGAATGCACAAAGTGCAACTATATACAAGATCAGTTCTTGGGCTGGCTCAGTCCTCAGCCTCAGAGTCCATCATGAAACATTTTCAAGTAATTTACATATCATAACAATACTTTATACAATTATCCATACTTAGTAAACTAGTTTGCTAGGACTACTTTTGATAACGAATAGGTATCTTCCCTTTCGTTGTACGTTCTGATCTACGTGGAGTAGCTTCAGGTATATTAATCTCTAACCCAACTGTTCTACGTAACGGCAAACTATAGAACTGCCTCAATCTTTCTATGGATCTGGCAAGCGTACTGATGGCTGGGCGGTGTGAGTCAGTTTCACCAGGGGTTCCCATAGCATGGGGCGCTGCTTCCGATGATTCTTCCTCTTGAGGTTCCGCAGGTTGGGGTGCTGCTGGAGTAGGTAACTCCTGAACTGGCTCAACTGGCACCATGGGCACAACTGGAGGTAGAACTTCCTCTTGTGGCTGATAAAATTGCAACACCGGAATTATTACAGCATCTCCCAGTCTCGGCCAATCTGCAGGGAAATCTCCCAGATCCGTGTGTATGACCTCTTCTTTTCTTTCTTCTTGATTGATGACAGAGTTCTCTTCACGAAACTTTAAGGGTTCTGGACACAATTTCAAATGGTCTCTGGACACAGTGGATATTGTTCTTCCTCCGTCCTTACTGATGATACAAACTTTTCTATTGTCATATTTGGAATCTTGTACGACGTAGGGTTCTTGCTCCCACTGGTTATCCAATTTGTGCATTTTCCTTTTCCTTTTCAATACCACTTCTCCAGGCATCAAAGGCTTGGCAGGAGCATTCCTGTTGTAAATATCTTCCTGTTTTTCCCGTACCTTGTTGAGACTTTCTTCTACACAGACTTGCACTCTTCTGTATTGCTCTTGCCGATTGATGTCCCAGTTTTCAATAGCGTCATCTGCCTCTGGTTCTACCACTCCAAGTTCTAAATCCATTGGTAGTCTTCCGGGCCTTGCTCTCATAAGATAGGCTGGAGTGCAGTTAGTGGAACTTACAGGTATATGGTTATACAAGTCAACCAAATCAGGTAGTAAGTCCGGCCATCGATTTCTGTCTTCCAACGGTATGGATTTCAACAAATCAAGGACAATGTGGTTCATTTTCTCGCAAAAGACCGTTGGTTTGAGGATGGTATGGTGTTGTTCTAATTTTCTTACACCCATACATGTGACAGAATTCCTTGAATAGATCAGCTTCGAAAGCAGGTCCTTGATCGGTTAATACTTGCTCCGGATACCCATGCGGTCTGCAGAAGCTTGCTTGAAAGGTTTTTGCTGCCGTCACTGCTGTCTGATCCTTAACTGGTACAACCACCAGAAATCTAGAGTAATGGTCCACCATGGTCAAGGCGTATGAGTATCCAGATCTACTTGGCGACAGTTTGACGTGGTCCAGGGCCACAATCTCCAAGGGACGAGTCGTCCGGATAGGCTGCAGGGGTGCCCTCTGACTACCGTAGTCCTTTCTTCTGAGACCACAGGGTCCACAGTTCCGACACCACCTCTCAATGGAGCTGCGCATCCCTACCCAGTAGAACCGGCACCTCAACAGGGTCTCCAGCTTTCTCCAGCCAAAGTGTCCTGCTTGATCATGGTATGCTTCCAACACCATTTGGACGTCTGCCTTGGGGACCACTATTTGCCAGACCATCTCGTGGGTCCTGGGATTGACGTATCTCCTGCACAACTTCTCACGGTATAGGAATAACCTGCTTCTCTCGTTCCACAGGAGCTTTGCTGACATAGGTGCATCTTTTTCCAAGGAGGAACCTTCCTGTCTTAACAACTCCTTGATACGGCTGACCACTGGATCGCTGTCCTGAGTCTCTTTCCAGCTGTGATGGGGTAAAGGATTTAACGTTGCACCATACTGCTTTCTGTAGACTCGATGCTCGTGGACTACCCCATTTCGATGGAACGCAGGTAGCTCAATTTCTTCCAGGTCGTCCGATTCTTCCTCCGTGTCAGAGTCATGCGGCATTCGGGACAATGCGTCAGCATTAGCATTCTTTCGGCCTGCCCGGTACTTGATAGTAAACTGGTAATTAGACAACCGAGCCATCCAACGCTGCTCCATGGCGCCCAACTTGGCCGTTTCCAGGTGCGTTAGCGGGTTGTTGTCTGTGTACGCCGTGAACTTGTTGGAGGCCAGGTAGTGCTTAAATCTTTCAGTAATGGCCCAGACCAGCGCCAGAAACTCCAGCTTGAAGCTGCTATAATTTTCCGGATTCCTCTCAGTTGGCCTGAGTTTTCTGCTGGCATAAGCGATGACTTTTTCTTGGCCATTCTGCTTCTGACTGAGAACTGCTCCTAAACCTTCATTACTAGCATCGGTGTACAGCAGGAACGGTTGGCTGTAATCAGGATACGTCAAGATCTCATTGCCTGTAAGGATCTCTTTCATCTTTTGGAATGCTTCAGCCTGTTCCTTACCCCAATTGAAGGGAGGATTTCTGCTCTTTAGGGATTGGCCTACTAGGAGGTCCTGTAGAGGCGCTACCTTCTTCGTGTAATCTTTCACGAACCTTCTGTAGTAACCCGTTAGTCCCAGGAACTGTCGCACTTCCTTGAGGTTCTTCGGCTCCGGCCACTTCTGGATGGCAGTGACTTTCTCTGGGTCCGGCGCTACTCCTTCCGAACTGACGATGGCCCCAAATATTGTACCTTCTGTTTGAGTAGATGGCATTTTGAGGTTTCAACTTCACCCGTACCTGGACAGGACTCAAATACTTCTGCCAGGGCTTCAGATGGTCCTCAATGTCTTGGAGTACACGATGACGTCGTCTAAGTATAGCAGCACGGTTTCAAAATTGAGATGTCCCAGGCAGTTCTCCATCACTCTCTGAAATGTTCCTGGGGCACATGCTGAGCCCAAACGGCATTCTGTCGAACTCACAGAGCCCCATTGGGGTGGTGAAAGCCGTTTTCCCCTCACGATCCTCCTCAGCCACAGCACTTGCCAGTAATCCACTAGTCAGATCAAGGGTAAGAAAAGTAGTTAGCCGTTTTCAGAGCAGCTAATGACTCCTCTATACATGTAACGGGTATGCATCCTTGTGTGTTATGGCGGTTCACACTGCCTGTAATCCACACACAATCTCAAGCTACCAATCTTTCTTTCTAACCAGGACTAGAGGTGCTGCCCAGGGACTACAACTATCCCTGATTACTCCGGCTTCTTTCATATCCGCAAACATTTCCTTAGCCTTCTGATAATGGGGCTGGGGGTATAGGCCTATACCGCTCTTTAATGGGAGGATGACTGCCTGTAGGGATATGATGTTGTACTCCCTTAATTATCCCAAAATCAAGTGGATTCTTGCTAAATACTTGGCGTACTCTTGCACACCCGTAATACCCCTTGCTTCTGGTGAGGGGGTGGTGTCCGTCCCAACATGGAGTTGCTGACACCATTCCGCCACCTGGGTTGCCGGGTCATTGTCCTCCGCTATTTGGGGGAGTCTAAGGGACTCAGCCGGGAGAATAGAATTATTATTGTCAACAGCATGTAGTTTAGCAATGTTGCATAACGGTAAGTTTACCTCATCATCTCCCCAGTTGAGAAGCCGTACGGTACTCTTCCATTCACCACTTCCACTACTCCCCTAGCAGTCATAAGTGTAGGTCTATGTTCTGAATGGTGGGTTCTATACAGCTTGGAATTCTGTCTGTCCCTCAGACCTATGGCTGCCTGCACCAGATTATCATTTCACTCATTGGGGGTATCACAATGGGATTCGAGTCAGTGACCCGTACATTACCAATTTCGCCGTCTGTAAGCTTTCGCTTGCTGCTGACACACACCAGGGCCCGGATCTCTCTTTGGATTACTCCTTTCTGCCTTGTCGGGCAATCTCAGCGAGCTGTTTGGAGTAAGAACACAACTTCTCCCAAACAATTACTGATAATGTTAGTACCCCAAATTATTTTTAAACCGTTCTCCTCATTTACAGTCTTTACTACCAGAAGCCCTGGTCTTTCAACTCCTCTCTGCCCCTTTCACATCTACACATTTTGTCCCGAGTCTTCTACAGGAAGACCATTAGAAGCATAACGGTAAAGTCAGGGCTCGGGGGTTTAAGACTGTCCATTGACCAGAACTTATATAGGGCCATCAGGTATTAGGGTCACCTAAGACCCAGTGGTCTAACAATGCCGAACAGCAATACATCTAGATGATAGACAGGTGAGGTCGTCCACCCACATACCTGCGGTTCCAGTCTAGGGGGCCTGACGGGTTCCTCCTGGGTGTGGCCCTCGGACCCAGGTTCTGCCCGTTTAAAAGGACACTGTGGAGACATATGACCTTTCCGGTTGCATCGGTAACAGGTGAATCTCCCGACGAGGAGGGTGTTGATCAGAGGTCGCTCCTGGGGTGGCGTTGTCCTCCTCCGGGGGGGCGACGTCTTCCTTCTTCTCCGGTTCATCACGGGACGTCTTCTGGGCAATCAGCTAATAAGATCTTCCCTTCTTCCTCTTTCCGCAGCTGCAGGGCACTCATCACAGCAGCCCAGATTTTTATCAGCTGGCGCACCTCTGAGCGCAGACAGTCCAATTCACTAGGGGGTGTCACCTGCATTTGGTTTCGGCCACTAGCGAGGAAAAGGGGGTTGCCGCCGGCTCCAGAGTGACTTCACCCTGACGATGTTGGGTTGCCACCTCAGTTTGCCCAGGGGCCGCAAGCCCTTTTATTGCATGTCCTTTAGGGCATCAAAGGTAGCATCAGGGTGATCTAAAGACCACCAATCACATTCTGCGTTCCGCTTGGGACCTCATGTCCCTGCACAATTGTTTTTCAGCATCTTATTTTCATCAATGACACTTATGATATTAACCTGCTTGAGGGCACTCAGGGCCCCTTGTAGTCGGCAGGCATAGTCCCTTATGCTGTCACTTGGTTGCGTGAACAGTTATAGAATGCCATCCGGAGATCTGTTTCGGTGCGATCTTCAAAATGGCCTGTAACTTTAAGAGGATGCAGGCACCAACTCCTGGTCCGTGGTAGCCCAAGTCTCCACTTCTCTCTCAGCAGCGCCAGTTAGCTGCCCTATTAATACTGCAGCTTTTTGCCTCTCAGACATAGAGTACATTTCCAGGACACTGCATAACTTCCGTTGAATCCTGCTAAAGTGCCTGGCTCGCCGCTGTACTGGGGAAGCCATTTCGTCCCCAGGCATATATGGAAGCGTTAGTGGCATGAGCGGACCAACCGACTGAGTGCTGGGCCTGCGCCCCCATCTGGCGCTACAACGCCACGCGGTGCGGAGTCGGGTCCTCCGGCTGGGGCCGCACTGTCGGCCTGTTGTTGCAACATATTAGCGCCCCCTTGGTTAAACGGAGCCTACCGGTTTCAGAAGCTGCTATTTCCCAGGCACAGCAGTAGGAACAGGACCTCGTCGCAGGCGCTCTGATGTCAGAGCGTCCACTTCCGCGCAGGACCTGCCCTGAGTCAGAGCCGGGGGCGTGTCCAAGACTTTGCGCGCTCCTTCAGGTACGCCCACCTTCTTCTCCAGCGCCTCAGGGCGTGAATATGGCGGCAAATATGGCGGTATTGGCGCCAAAACAATAGCAACAGTCTTTTTCAACCAAAACACTCCACAGGCACACAGGGCTCGCAATTCTGCAAGTTTCGGATCCTGTTCGTGACTCCAAGTTTGTCTGACCCGCACCACAATTGTGGTTTACCAAGCAATGGGGTACTCAGAGCCGAGCCCTTGGAGTCTATGGGGTTGTCACAGGTTAGCGCTGGCTCGGTCTGTGGCCCTGGCGGTCAGGCGATATGTTGGGGGGAATATTTACAGGGATAGGTATATACAGTTCGTGACGCCACCTGTAGTTCTCTGATCACTAAGACCGCGCTGCTGTAGATCTCTGAGGGGATGGTGAGGCAGCTAGATGTCGGGCCCCCCTAAGGTGGGACTCTTCCCTCAGGTCGATATATATGGGGGGTTGTGCAGGGATGCAATCAAATAACTCAGTCTCACAACATAGAAGCTTCTTTCCATACTTTTTACTTCCAGTTGTTCGGCAGGTCCCGGGAGGCTGTTCGGGGTGGATGAATGCACGTAGCAGTAAACAGTTGACAGGTTACAGGCCTCCTTCTCTTTCCAAAGATGAGTGATCCAAGCTGCCTGTAGCTAAGTTAACTCTATAGTTTTCAGCTTTTCCCACTAGCTGTACGCCCGCCGGTTTTGTGATAGAGCCTTATAAGTGTGAACTAAGTACTTTCTTTTGCCGCGCGCCGGACTCAGAAGTCTTGTTCTCCTGACTCGGTTACGTACGGCACTCTAAGGGCGGCTTTCTGCAACCTAAGGTCCAGTAAGACTCTGGCTTTTCTATCACTAGCCTGGAGCTAATAGTGACGCTTCGGTCCCCAGTGACCGGACAATGTGCAGGATAATCCGATCCTTAAGGCACTTCTGAATCCTTCCCACTAATGCCTTCGCCCTGCTTCTGCTTTCAATGTAGCACTGAAGCGTGAAGATAGAAAGTCAGTTTTCTTCCTTGGTCTCACTGAGTAACTCTCAGTTTCCTCAAAGTCAGACTGAGTAAAAGGAAACCTGACTAACTCGGATGATAACTAGTCATCCGTTAAGACTCCACTTCGTTGAATTGACCAGGAACTAATCTTCTGCTCACCCAGAGCTCTGACAGGAATCCTCATGTCTAGAAGAACTACCCTGATGCTCTGTACGATGACAGGAACTAGACTGACTCCCTCCTGTGCTACACGCACTCCCCTAAACACCCCTGTGGGTGGTGTCTGAAGTGTGTGTCCAAGCTTTAACTGTTACCTTACTGTGCATTCTCCAGATCCTGTGTGCCTTACATACCGGGCTACACAGTTACATAGTTACAAATGTTGAATATCAAGGCCATCAAGTTTAATCTTTCTCACCAATTCTGCATAACTAATTTATATTAAAACTAGATGGTAGCCCGATTCTAACGCATCGGGTATTCTAGAATATGTATGTAGTTTATTTATGAAGATTTAAGAATAATGCAATGAATACACAGGATTTTCATTATATACAATTATCATTTAAAGTTATATGCTCATAGAAACTAATACAACTGAACAAAATTATTAACCCCTTAATCCCATTGGAACGTAATATTCCGTCCATGTGACCTGATACTTAATTCCCATGGATGGAATAGTACGTCCAGGGCGATCATCTGCGCTCCCAAGGGGAGCGCAGCTGATCGCCGCCGGGTGTCAGCTGTTATCACAGCTGACACCCGGAATATGTGTCAGGAGCGTCACGGACCGCCCCGGCACATTAACCCCTGGCACAACGCGAATCAAACATGATCGCGGGTCTACCGGGGGCACGGAGCATCGCGCAGGAGGGGGCTCCCTGCGCGCTCCCCTGAGACCCTCAGAGCAGCGCGATGGTCGCGCTGTTCCGAGGGACTCTCCTCACTGCAGGACCCCGGATCCAAGATGGCCGCTGGGTCCTGCAGGGAGGTGCTTCTCAGTGCCTGCTGAGAGCAGGCCTGAGAAGCCTCCAGCACTGCCTGTGCGATCACTGGTGTGACAGAGTGTGTGCACCCTGTCACCACATCGATCTGACCCCATACTGTGATGTCCCACCCTGGACAAAGTAAAAATGTAAAAAAATAAAAATAAACATGTGAAAAAAAAAATCCTAAATAATGAAAAAAAAAAAATATTCCCCAATAAATCACCTTCTTTAATGTAAAAAAAAAACACAACAACAATAAAAGTACACTTTTAGTATCGCCGCGTCCGTAACGACCCCCCTATAAAACTGTCTCACTAGTAACCCCATTTAGTGAACCCCTTAAAAAAAAAAGTCAATAAAAACAATGATTTATCATCATACTGCCGAAAAAAAAGTGGAATAAACCAATCAAAAAGACGGATACACAAAAAGCATGGTACCGCTGAAAACATCATCTTGTCCCGCAAAAAACGAGCGCCATACAGCATCATCAGCAAAACAATAAAAAAGTTATATTTACGAAAAAGCGAGCAAAAAT
>JARQOD010011681.1:0-22507 GCA_033576555.1 Oophaga sylvatica
AAAAATGCACTTTGAAGCCTGTTGTAAATGCTGTAAAGACCTCGGATGTGCTAAGTACAGTATCTAGTAAAGAAGTTATTGTTGAAGTTGAAATGGACTGTGTCTCATTTTATGCTGCTCAGCTTGGTGAGGGTCTCCCACAGCCTAGGGGAGAACCAGAAGGAGCTAGACCTGAAGGTACAGGTGTGCTGAGTAGGAATGGATATATTCCTTTGAGGGAAGGCCAGGACACAGAAGTCCAGGTGTCCTCGGCCATGACTACAGTCATGGCCGACTCTTACACATGCAGTCTCTCCAGAAAGTGCAGGGTGGAGTTCCACCTTGCTGGTATATAACATATGATGCGGGGAGCGGGAAGGCAAAAGTGAAGCTGCAGCGCAGACAGGCAAGCATCAGCAAGGTGAGAATGCCAAAAGCACTCATTTTAAGACTGGATGAGGAGACGTTGGAGGAAGTGGAGTAGGAGGCAAAATGGACAGAGACGGCTAACTTAATAGCTACGGGTCGGACCCTGATCCCTCTTTTGCTGTGACACTCGGGAGCATGACCACCACCTCTTTCCTCCGAACTGCCCACATCACTCACATTGCCTTGATTCCATGTGGGGTCTAGAACTTCATGATCCTCATAGCATTGTCACACCTCTCCAGTCTGTCCTTAGTTCTGCTGCCCTATGAGTCCTCTGCTAATCTCTTCATTGTTTCCCATTTCCACAACGTATCCACTTCAAGCAAACTACTAACACTGACCTACAAATCAGTTCATAATGGGTCTCCCCATAAATCTCTGAACTACTCTCATGATATCTCCCACGACGTAATCTCTGGTCCTCCCAAATCTCCTTCTCTCGGCTACAATTGTATGCTCCTCATTCAATTGCCTGCAAGACTTCTCCTGAGTATCTGCTCTCTTGTAGAATTCTGTGGCCCAACACATCAGATTATCCCCTACATTCTAAAATTTAAAGTTGATCTTGAAAACACGTCTTCTGAACAAGTTACCGCCTGCAATGATGCTCCTGCCACCTCACCAACACCAGAGATTCTGCAACCCCCAAGCCTACTGTCCACTTCCCAATTATCCTGTACAATGTAAGGGTAGGGTGCTCTCCCCTCTGTACCTGTTTGTCACTATTAGTTTTTTCATTGTAAATTTTATTTATGTTTTGTATGTAACAGCACCATGGAATCAATGGTGCTCTAAAAAAAATAATAATAGTATTAATCCTCCGCATGATGTTCAATCCAGTCTTCACCCCTGCCCTCCATGCCAGATTACAAACAGCAGAAAGCTGCAGGAGTTAGCAACTGTATTTCATCATCATCAGAGATGTGCTGCGGTGGTCCGCTGACCATTGTACATCAGTGCATTCAATTCTACCAGTTGTTACCCAGGCCCAAGTTGGTAGCCCATGGAAAAACAGCCATAAGACATCAAAAATCAGAATTGACTGCTGCATGACTTGGGGCTCAGACTGCTTGCCTAATTTAAAAGAAGGAGACTTGGAAGACAGATATCCATGGGCTGCAGGTACAAAATCTGTATTTTCAGTGAGAGAAAATGGACAACACAATTTTTTGTGCAATTTCTCTTGAATGCTCCAATACCCCATATGTAAGGGAAAATTATTCTTTGGGCACATGGCAGGTCTGGGAAGGTAAGGGCGCTATTTGAATTTTGAAATATGGAGCTACATTTTGGCTGGAATAGATTGCAGATGCCATGTTACACTTGAAGAGCTCCTGGCATGCTAAAACAACAGAACCCCCCCAAGTGACACCATTTTAAAAACTAAACCTCTTGAAAAATTAATCTAGATGTGGTGAGAGCATTTTTAAATTGGCGATTAGTATAATTCTAGAACATTGGGCTGAGTAAATAGAAAATTAGCATTTTTCCCATTATAATGTTGCATTGGCTCCAAGTTTTTAAGTTTCAGAAGGGATAATAGAAGAAAATTAAGGTAATAATTTGTTGTGCAATTTCTCCTGAGTACTCCAATACTCAACAGAGTGTCATATTGTAGTTCATATTTCGCTGTAATGGTTTGAAGGTTCCATGTCACATTGGCAGAGACCCTGGCATGCCAGAAAGCAGAACTCTCTAAGTGACCCCACTTTACAAACTGCACCTCTCAATGAATTTACCTAAGGGTGCAGTGGTCACATCAACTCCACAGATGTGTCACAGAATTTTGTACCATTGAGCAGTGAAGAAAAAAATAAATACATCTTACCATAAAAATTTTGTTTTACCCCCAAATTTTACATTTTCACAAGGGGAAATGGGGTAAAACCCAAATTTGTCCTAAATTTCTGCTGAAAATACCAATATCCAGTAAGTAGCTGTACAGTACAACTTAGCCACACATCGAAACTCAAAAAGGAAGGAGTGCTATTTGACTTTTGGAGAACAAATTTTCATAGAAAATTTTGCATACTCCATACATAGAGCTCCTAAGTGCCAGAAGAGAAAAATCCACCTCAAGTGAACCCATTTTCAAAAATATACCCCTCTGAGAATCTATCTAGAAACAAGCAGCAATGAATGTTATTGAGTGAAAATTTCAAATCTGCCATTGTAGTACCAGTATGTTGTAGTGCCTAGTACATTTCAGTGCCCATACATTGTGCCCAGCTCGTGCTTCTGGAGACATGGACCCCATAAATTTGGTGGGCTCTCATTACTTCAGAAATGCCAAACGTGTGGACTCTAAATGTGGTTTAAACAATTATAGCAAATTGTATGTAAAACCACTAAGTTTCAAGATATGAATAAGTGATAAATACAGTATATACTCGTGTATAAGCTGACCCGTGTATAAGCCGACCCCTCTAATTTTGCTACAAAAAACTGGGAAAAATTATTGACTCATGTATAAGCCGGGTGTATAAACTGCCCTCCTGCTCTGTGCTGCCCCCGTCCTCCTCTATGCTTCCCCTGTCCACCGATCTCCTCCCCCCGTCCTGCTCCACGCTTCCCCGTCCACCGATCTCCCCCGTCCTGCTCCACGCTTCCCCCGTCCACCGATCTCCCCCCCGTCCTGCTCCACACTTCCCCCGTCCACCAATCTCCCCCCGTCCTGCTCCACGCTTCCCCCGTCCACCGATCTCCCCCCGTTCAGCTCCATGCTTCCCCCGTCCTCCGTTCTCCCCCGTCCTCCTCTATGCTTACCCCGTCCTCCTCTATGCTTCCCCGTCCTCCTCTATGCTTCCCCCGTCCACCGATCTCCCCCCCGTCCTGCTCCACGCTTCCCCCGTCCACCGATCTCCCCCCGTCCTGCTCCACGCTTCCCCGTCCTCCCCTCCGTCCTGTTCCGTGCTCCTTGTCCTCTCCTCCATCATACTCACCCCTCCCCGTGCCATCGCTGAGCGTCCCTGCAATCCTGCGTTCTCCCCGTCTTCCTGCAGCTCTTCATCACTGAGCGGTGATGTAATACCGCTCATTAAGGTCATGAATATGGAGGCGACGCCCATGGGAGTGGCGTCGCGTCCATATTACATGACCTTAATGAGCGGGTATTACGTCACCGCTCAGTGCTGAAGAGCTGCAGGAAGACGGGGAGAACGCAGGATTGCAGGGACGTTCAGCGATGGCACGGGGAGGGGTGAGTATGATCCCAGCCACCGGCTCCTGCCGCGGCATCCCCTCCCCCGCTGGTTTCTGCCCTATGACTCGTGTATAAGCCGAGGGGGCATTTTCAGCACGAAAAAAGGTGCTGAAAATCTTGGCTTATACACGAGTATATACGGTAAGTTAAAATGTAACCTTTAAAGGGAAGCTGTCAACAGAATTGCGCACAAAAAACCACAGACAATGTCAGGTTTGTGCTGTTATACTGAGTGGAAGGAAAAAGTGTGATAGAAAAAGGTGCACAAGCAACCCGGACAACCGCAGCCTTGGAAGGATAGTTAAAGGGAATCTGTCACCCTAAATTGGCGGGATATTTAAATGATGGCTGTCAGGTCAGATGGGCGGTGTTTTGGGTACTTGCCTTAACATGTTGTTCGCCGCTGTCTCCATTATTTCTGGGAATTGTAGTCGTTGCCCTCCATATAACGCGCCTGCGCATTGCAATCTGCGGGCAAAGCATACTGCGTGTGCGCAATTCAAGTTTGCAATGCGCAGGCGCGTTATATCGAGGGCAACGACTACAATTCCCAGAAATAATGGAGACAGCGGCGAACAACATGTTAAAGCAAGTACCCAAAACACCGCCCATCTGACCTGACTGCCATCATTTAAATATCCCGCCAATTTAGGGTGACAGATTCCCTTTAAGAAAAGGCCATTCAAAAATTTGGGGAAGATTCTGCTGGAGTCATTGCTTCAAGAGCCACCACATACAGATGTATCCTGGACATGTGCTACAAGTGTCACATTCCTTGTGTCAAGCCACTCATGACCAACAGACCAAGCCACAAGCGTCTTACCTGAGCTAAGGAGAAAAAGAACTGGATTGTTTCTCAGTGGTCCAAGGTGTTGTTTTCAGATGAAAGTAAATTTTGCATTTCATTTGAAAATCAAGGTCCCAGAGTCTGGAGGAAGAGTGGAAAGGCACCCAATCCAAGCTGCTTGAGGTCTAGTGTGAAGTTTCCACAATCAGCGATTGTTTTGGGGGCCATGTCATCTGCTGGTGTAGGACCACTGTGTTTTATCAACAACAAAGTAAGCGCAGCCATCTACCAGGAAATTTTAGAGAACTTAATTCTTCCCTCTGCCAGTAAGATTTTTGGAAATGGAAATTTAATTCTCCAGCAGAATTTCGCACCTATCCACACTGCAAAAAGTATAAATACCTGGTTTGAAAACAACAGTATCACTGTTATTGATTGGCCAGAAAACTCACTTGACCTTAACTCCATAGAGAATCTATGGGGTATTGTCAAGAGGAAGATGAGAGACACCAGACCCAAAAATGCAGATGAGCTGAAGGCTGCTATCAAAGCAACCTGGGCTTCAATAACACCTTAGAAGTGCCACAGGCTGATCTCCACCATGCCACGCCGCAATGATTCAGTAATTGATGCAAAAGGAGCCCCGACCAAGAATTGAGTGCATTTACTGAACATACAGGTCCTTCTCAAAAAATTAGCATATAGTGCTAAATTTCATTATTTTCCATAATGTAATGATTACAATTAAACTTTCATATATTTTAGATTCATTACACACCAACTGAAATTTGTCAGGTCTTTTATTGTTTTAATACTGATGATTTTGGCATACAACTCCTGATAACCCAAAAAACCTGTCTCAAAAAATTAACATATTTCAACCGTCCAATAAAATAAAAGTGTTTTTTAAAAACAAACAAAAAAAACATCAAATAATAAAGTTCAGTTATGCACTCAATACTTGGTCGGGAATCCTTTTGCAGAAATGACTGCTTCAATGCGGCGTGGCATGGAGGCAATCAGCCTGTGACACTGCTGAGGTGTTATGGAGGCCCAGGATGCTTCGATAGCGGCCTTAAGCTCATCCAGAGTGTTGGGTCTTGCGTCTCTCAACTTTCTCTTCACAATATCCCACAGATTCTCTATGGGGTTCAGGTCAGGAGAGTTGGCAGGCCAATTGAGCACAGTAATACCATGGTCAGTAAACCATTTACCAGTGGTTTTGGCACATTGAGCAGGTGCCAGGTCGTGCTGAAAAATGAAATCTTCATCTCCATAAAGCATTTCAGCCGATTGAAGCATGAAGTGCTCCAAAATCTCCTGATAGCTAGCTGCATTGACCCTGCCCTTGATGAAACACAGTGGACCAACACCAGCAGCTGACATGGCACCCCACACCATCACTGACTGTGGGTACTTGACACTGGACTTCAGGCATTTTGGCATTTCCATCTCCCCAGTCTTCCTCCAGACTCTGGCACCTTGATTTCCGAATGACATGCAAAATTTGCTTTCATCAGAAAAAAGTACTTGGGACCACTTAGCAACAGTCCAGTGCTGCTTCTCTGTAGCCCAGGTCAGGCGCTTCTGCCGCTGTTTATGGTTCAAAAGTGGCTTTACCTGGGGAATGTGGCACCTGTAGCCCATTTCCTGCACACGCCTGTGCACGGTGGCTCTGGATGTTTCTACACCAGACTCAGTCCACTGCTTCCTCAGGTCCCCCAAGGTCTGGAATCGGTCCTTCTCCACAATCTTCCTCAGGGTCCGGTCACCTCTTCTCGTTGTACAGCGTTTTCTGCCACATTGTTTCCTTCCAACAGACTTCCCATTGAGGTGCCTTGATACAGCACTCTGGGAACAGCCTATTTGTTGAGAAATTTCTTTCTGGGTCTTACCCTCTTGCTTGAGGGTGTCAATGATGGCCTTCTTGACATCAGTCAGGTCGCTAGTCTTACCCATGATGGGGGTTTTGAGTAATGAACCAGGCAGGGAGTTTTTAAAAGCCTCAGGAATCTTTTGCATGTGTTTAGAGTTAATTAGTTGATTCAGAAGATTAGGGTAATAGGTCGTTTAGAGAACCTTTTCTTGATATGCTAATTTTTTGAGACAGGTTTTTTGGGTTATCAGGAGTTGTATGCCAAAATCATCAGTATTAAAACAATAAAAGACCTGACAAATTTCAGTTGGTGTGTAATGAATCTAAAATATATGAAAGTTTAATTGTAAACATTACATTATGGAAAATAATGAAATTTAGCACTATATGCTAATTTTTTGAGAATGACCTGTACATTTCAGTAGGTCAACATTTTGGATTTTAAAAACTTTTTTCAAGCTGGTGTTAAAAAGTATTCCAATTTACAGAGATAATGACTTTTGAGTTATCACTGCTTATAAGCTATAATCAATCATCAACATTAACAGAAATAAATACTTGAAATAGATCACTGTTTGTAGTGACTCTATATTACTGTATATATGAGCTTCACTTTTTGTATTGAAAAACTGAAATAAATTAACTTTTTATTGATATTCTAATTTTGTGAGAAACACCTGTATATAATATTCATTATATAAACAAGGAGGCAGGTCACTGATGGACCTGTCAGAAGCCATAGACATAAATGCCTAAGCAGAGCATCACATGAATCCCCCACAGTCCTGCCTCGAAGCATGAGCATATTATTAACTGAAAACTGAAAATAAAGATTAAACAAGAACCACAAGATGGCTTTCATCAACCAAGGTATCATTTTAATCAGTATAACGGCGTCAATCTGACACTGCCTCTAGGTTACTGTGCACAATCCTGCTGATAGGTTCCTTTTAATTTATTCCTTTAAATCCTCATATGAAAAAATCAATAATATAAAAAAAAGTCCCTAGGGATGTATCGTGCAAAGTTACAAAGGGAATAACTAGAAGGAGATTACTTACACGGGTCTAAAATATACATTCAACAATCTATACAGGGTATTTTCTCCTGTCTTAACAATGATTACTCAAGAATGATATGGTCCAGTTTTGATATAATTAAATCCTAAACAATAAGTCTAAATAAAATATAATGGAGAGGAGGATGCGATTTGGACAGATGGAATGTGCTTTATTGAAATACAGCCAAGGGAGTGAATAGGGGAGAGTTTGACCTCTGAGCGAAGTTGCACCTATGATTAGTTCTGTTGTCCACTTTTCTGTTTTATCACCTACCTATTAGTGGAGGTTGGCATATCCATGTTGCTTCCCTCTATAGTATATTTTTGTTCAAATCCCCTTCGGTACATGGGATCATGAACTGATCAATTCCCATAAAACTCATTACTCCTATCTGACCTTGAAGCATGTTGTTGACGTGTCTGACATATCTCTTTTATTAGTTATGTCCTGCAGATATCCTCCCACCCTCCTTCTCAGCTCTCTATTGTTTTTTTTTCCACATTCTCTGTGCCAATTAGCATGTGGCTTTTGCATATGATGCCCTTAGATCTACAATTAATGAATAACCTAATGGGACAATATTTAGAGTTGAGAGTTCTCAGTGGTTGATACCTTTAATGGCTGACTGAAAAGATGGTAACAAATTGCAAGATTTCGAGACTACTCAGGTCTCTTCATCAGTTAGCCATTAAGGCCTCTTTCACACATCCGTTTTGCGCCTGATGGCGCCCTCCAGCATTTTTTTGTCCAACCGCATACGGCGAAATGTAATGCCGGATGCGTTTTTTTTTTTCCATAGACTAATATTAGTGCCGGATGGCACAGCATGTCCCTGCAGCGCGTCCGGTTTTTGCCGGATCCGGTGTCTGGTCGCCGTCCGGCGTCTGGCAAAAACGTTGCATGTCACGTTTTTTGTCAGCGGCGAAAAATCCGGAAGCGCCGGATTCGGCGCTTCCGGCTTTTGTTACAATGAAAGTCTATGAACGCCGCGATGCGGCGGATCCGGCAAGAGCCCGATCCGGTGGCCAGATCCAGTTTTTTAATTGAGATACCAGCCCACAGCAAACATATAAAAAAGCATGCAGTGGGACACCATTCCCAAGATATCAAGAGAGCAAGACATCAAGACATCAAGAGAGCAGCAGCAGCACCATTTCCGCAGCCAGCAGCACCAGTTCGGCAGCCAGCACCATGGAGCGCCAGGACAACAGACGGTAAATATGACACCCCCCACCCCAAATTTTACAACGCATATGTCACCAATGCTGTCTGAGCTACTGCATTTTTTTTGCACCCTGGTACATTTTCAAATTCATGTTTTTTCTGTGATGGGGTTGGTTCCCCTGGTACTGTATGAAATGTTAAATTTCCGCTGATGGGGTGGGTCCCCCTGGTAGTGTTTCAAATATGCATGTTTTGGAAGTGATATTGTGTATCCCCTGCTACTGTAGTGAATGTGTTTCATTGATAATGTGGATCTACTGGTACTGTTTTTTTGCCTGTGATGGGGTTTTTCCTCCTGCGACAATATGAAATTTGCATGATTTTCTATCATAAAGTTGATCTACTGTATTTCTTTAAAACTTTTTTTTTGCTGTGATGTGGTTGGTCTTCCTGTGACTATCTGAAATGTGCATGTTTTTCTATCATAATGTTGATCTATTTTTTTTTTTTTTATTGCTGTGATGTGGTTGGTCTTCCTGCGACTTTTTGAAATGTGCATGTTTTTCTATCATAATGTTGTTATTTACAGTATTTTTTTTTAAACCTTTTTTTTTTGCTGTGATGTATTTGGTCTTACTGCGAGTATCTGAAATGTGCATGTTTTTCTATCATAATGTTGATCTACTGTATTTTTTTAAAACTTTTATTTTGCTGTGATGTGGTTGGTCTTCCTGCGACTATCTGAAATGTGCATGTTTTTCTATCATAATGTTGATCTATTTTTTTTTTTTTGGCCTGTGATGGTGTTTGTTTCCTCATGCTACTATCTGAAATGTGCATGTTTTTATATCATGTTTATTTTTTTTTAAAAATTTTTTTTTGCCTGTCATGGGGTTGCTTATCATGCTACTATCTGAAATGTGCATGTTTTTTATATCATGTTATTTTATTATTTTTTTTATTTATTTATTTTTCGCCTGTGATGGGTTGCTTTCATGCTACTATCTGAAATGTGCATGTTTTTCTATCATGTTTACTTTATTTTTTTTTTTACCTTTTTTTTTTTTTGATGGGGTGGTTCCCCTGGTACTGACATGTGTGTTTTTTTTTGCATGATAGGGTGGTTCCCCTGTACTGTTTATGCTCAATTAATGACGGGATGTTGTGTTCCGTAAATAAGGTCAATCCTGTCCATGTTTGAATCTTATATTTAAAAGGACAATCAATCATATAAACACAGTTCCTTTTTGTCTGTTTATTCCACAGCAGAAGAATTGAAGCTGCAGCAGAACGTGCGCAGGACATCCTGGATGCTAGGAGGGCAGCCAGCAGAAAGTAAATATGACATCCCCCATTTCCCTAAAAATTACATGTTTGTTTTTCTCTTTCAGCCAGGGACAAGGAATAAACATATATTCACTGTCCCTTTTTGTGTCCTTACTCAACAGCAGAAGACGTCAACGAGAAGTGGCGGCGACGGCAGCAGCGGCAGAAAGGGGAGAGGAGGATAGATGGGCAGGCAGGACAGGCAGCAGAAAGTAACTATGACATCCCCCATTTTGCTCTAAATTACATGTTTGTTTTTCTTTCAGCCATGGACAAGGAATAGTATATTCACAGTCCCTTTTTACTCAACAGCAGAAGACGGCAAAGACAGGCGGCGGCGGAGGCGGCAGCAGCAGCAAGCCGAGAGGAGAGACGGGCAGAGAGGACAGCTAGCAGAAAGTAAATATTACATCCCCCATTTATCTAAAAAATAACATGTTTGTTTTTCTCTTTCAGCCAGGGACAAGGAATATAGAAATATATTCACTGGCCCTTTTTGTGTCTTTCTTCCACAGCAGGGACCGTCAAACAGCTGCTGCAGCTGCCGCAATGGCTGCTATGGCTGAAGAAGCGGCGGCGTCAGCAGCAGCAGCAGCATCTCCTCCATCTCCTCCCTCCCAGCCATTTGAGCCCGAGCAGGGCACATCTTCTTCTGGGATCCCTCCTACCCATCGTCAGCAATTGGCGGTAAAAATATCAATTTTTTTTTTCTCTCCACAATCCATCTGTGGGATATACGTATTGATTGTCTTTTTTTAATAACAGGAATCGCAAGATGACGAGGAGCTCACAGAGGAAGAAGGACGGGGTGGAGAGATACCCGGAGTGGGCTCACAATTCGTAAGTATCCTGCATCAATCGCAGAAACACAACATCACACTACACACAACAGATAGACAACCATTTAGTACATACTTGACACAGCGGCCAACATATGCCAATATCCTAATTTTTATTTTCATTTTAGTCTCTCGGATCTGGGAGCCAACAAAGGGTTCCTCCCAGCGCCTCCCAGAGCCGTCGTCGTGAGACTGTCGGCGGTTCTCAATGTGTAATTTTTTTTTTTTTTTTTAATTCATATTTTTTATTTTTTAAACGTCAATTTTTTAATTGTTTCGGGGTGTTTTTTAAAATGTCATTTTTCTTTTTGAAAATTTTTGAACTATTTACCATTTTTGGTACTATTTCATATAATTTTTATTTTTTACAAAACATGTGTTATCTCTAAATTTTTTTCTGAATTTTTTCCAGTTTAACATGTATAATTTTTTCATTTTCAGATAATGTGTATGGTAATGTTTTTTTTCTCTATTTTAATTTCACAGGCTTCACAGCGTGCTCCCGACTCGGACACGGAGGAGTGCCTGGACGTGGAACTAATGATTGATCTGGTCCGAGAAAGGGAGCCGCTGTGGAACATGGGGGACCGCCGGCATTCGAATCAAATTGTGACCCGACGGCTCTGGGAGGAAGTGGCAGCGGCAATGGTGGACCACTGGGAGGACCTCGATGTTAGGTCCCAGACTAAACACCGTAAGTATAGTTCATGTTGCTGACTGTAAAGCTGTGTTTCCAAAACTTCAGTCCTCGTGTCACCCACGCTTCATGTTTTCATGATTTCCTTTTGTGAAACACTATGGAAATACTGAAAACATGACCTCTGGGGACACGAGGAATGAAGTTTGGGAAACACTGATGTTGTATACTAACCAATGTGTGCTTTCTCGTTTCAGGGGAGAGAATGGTGAAGCGGTGGCGGTCTGTGAGGGCTCGCTTTAAGAAGGAATTCAACAAGGAGATGCGGGCCCCGAGTGGTTCTTCAGGATGCCAGAGCAAATACAAATGAGCATGAGCTCTGGCGTTCCTGCGTGAAACAATGGTCACCAGAAGGTAAATATTACCATCAAATGTTAACATCTATCCAATGTTTTTTTGCAGCCAGGGCCATTCCACATCTGTATATTAATTTTATGTTTTTTCTTTCTTCCACAGCACGGTGACCAGCACTCGGGCGCCCGCAGAGTTGGCGCCTTCTAGAGCGATCCCTCAGGAGACCGACACCGAGGGACACTTCGACCGCCCCTCTACATCTGCTCCTTCCCACACATTTGATCCTGCAGTCCCCTCCACCAGCGCTGGAGCATTGTGGCCGCCTGCATTACATGAATCTGCTGGTCAGGATATAGCATTCCCTTTACCCCACCCTTCTGACCCTGCCACCTCTAGTACAGCTGCGGGTACTGGGCGGCAGCGTCAGAGGGTCAGGAAAAGAACTATGCGTCCGAGTTCTTGCATATGAATGCATCTTTCCAGAACTGTCTTAAGGTATTATCTGAACAACTTGCCGCAGGCATTCATCAGATAACCTCCCTAGTTGGTGAGGTAAAGACACTTCTGCAAACTGTGCAGTCAGAAGCAAGAGCATCACCGAACCACAGCTTTTTTAGATTGGTTGCGGAGCGCATAGATCCGCTATCTGCTGACCAGCAGATTTATGTGATGCAAACGTGCCACGCTGCTCTAGTGCAGGTTCTCTCCCATCCTCAATCCACCCCAGTCGTTCCTCCACCTCCCCCCCTACAGCCGTCGTACATCTTCCCCCCTCCACCTGCCGTCCCTCCTCCCCCTCCTATTCAATACCAGCCACCTCCCCAGGTCCATCAACCTCCCCAATTACAACCACCTCCCCAGTACCACCCACCTCCCCAATTGCAGTCACCTCCCCAGTACCAGCAACCTACCCACTACCAGCCACCTACCCGTACCACACTCCTACCTCATACCGATCTCCTTCCCCCTTCCAATTCCCTACCATGTCACCTGCTCCTCCTGCCCAACCCTCCACTCCACCACCACCCACCTGTTCTGCCTTGTCTTCCCATTCTTTTAGTCTTTCCACCCCTTCACCTCTTCCTGTTCCTTCCACACCACCATCCCGGTCGTCCCTCCACACTCCCATGGTCGAAGTGTCCCGCAGCCCCTCCAGCAGTATTTCCACCCCACACTACACTGACTTGTGATGTATATAGTTGTTTTTTGCTTTATTTAAAAAAGAATAAACTTTAATAAAAAAATAAAGTTTAATAAAAAAAAAAGGTTAAGTTTATTTAAATGTGAAACCTTTTGCAAAAAGGCATAATTTTCTAAAAATTATATTAAAAAATGTTTTAATAAAAGTTAAAGTGGTTTCCAAATGTTGTCTGTAATTTATTTATAGGATGTTAAGTAACAAATGTATTAAACCAGGTAAACATGTGAGTACACAAACAACATTAGTAAAAAACACCTAACTTTGGCTAAAAGGTTCATAAATTTAACCTTTTTGCCAAAGTTGTGTCCCGGGTTGTGTAGTATGCAAAGTATATTACCTTTTTCCAAAAATTGTGTACTTTGTTAGGTTATCCCCTACAACAGGGTTCCCCAACTCCAGTCCTCAAGGCCCACCAACAGATCAGGTTTTCAGGATTTCCTTTGTATTGCACAGGTGAGGCAATTATCACCTGAGCAATACAAAAGAAATCCTGAAAACATGACCTGTTGGTGGCCTTGAGGACTGGAGTTGGGGAACCCTGCCCTACAATGTACACTTTTTTGGACAAAAGGTGAAATGCTTTTGTTAAAACAAACAGCCATGGACACAACTATGGCAAAAAGGTTACAGACAGTAGAAAACTCACAAGAAGGTAGACAAGTAAACTTTTAAAGGTTTATTGTGGGTAAAGAAATTTTTAAAACAACAAATACATTTATCACACTCTGTCTTCCTGCCAGTCAACACTACCTTCTGGTGACACAAAGTATTGGGCAAAATGGTCCCTCATTCTTGAAACCGCGACTCTATTGCGAGTGGTAATGTTGCTGTAGTCGTGCAAAGTTGTTTCTTGATTGTGGTCCTCCATAGAAATCGGTTCCTTGGTTAGGACAAAATTATGTAGGACCACGCACGCTTTAACAACATCATCCACAGTCTCGGTCTTCAAGTTAATTGCAGTCAAAAGGACACGCCATTTAGCTGTCATAATGCCAAAGGCACACTCCACCATCCATCTGGCTCTTGTGAGGCGGTAGTTAAATATTCGCTTTGTAAGGGTTAATCCTCTGCTGGCGTACGGCTTCAAGAGGTGTTCGGACAGCTGGAATGCCTCATCACCTACACAAATGAATGGCATCGGTGGGCCTGAGGTTTGAGGCAGTGGCCTAGGGGGTGGAAACTGAAAAGTGTTTCCATACAGTTTACGTCCCATAGCTGAAAGTTTAAACACTTGGGAGTCATTTGACCGTCCATGAGACCCAATGTCCACCGCAATAAACTTGTACTCCGCATCTGCAATAGTCATCAGGACAACCGAAAAATATTTTTTATAGTTGAAGAATTCTGATCCGGTTCCTGAAGGCTTTTGAATGCGGATGTGTTTGCCATCAACAGCGCCCAGGCAATTGGGGAACTGGCAGATACATAGAAACTGGTCTGCTATTTCAAGCCACGCTCTGTTGTTGGCTCTGGAAGAAATTCTCCAACCAAACTATCTCACAGAACACGACAAGTATACTTTATTATGCCGGATTGTGTGGAGATTCCCAGGTGGTATTGAAAATGGAGCGATGACAGAGTTTTGCCAGTTGCCAGAAATCTGAAAACAAAATAGAAAATACAAATTAGTTCAGAAACACAGCATTACATACCAGAACTCAGCTATAACTATTGGAGATACCAAAAATAATAACATCAATGAAAAACACTGTTTTATAAAAAAAAATTTGTCTACTGATATGGTTTCCTAGTTGTCCTGTGATGTTAAATTATAAAATTAAAGTGTGCTCAAGCAAACAGATCCAATACATATAGCTTACCTTATAGTGACCATGAGACGCTTCGCCGGAGATATCGAGAACCGACAATAGGTGTCCGATTTTTTTATTTGGTCTCCAACACTCTCCAGCAAATCGTCAAAGTTTTCTTTCTTCATCCGCAGATAGGCAAAAAACTTCTCTGGATTTTCTCGCAGCTCCATGTTCAGTGTAGAATACACACCACGAGTTAATCTCTGTGCCGTGATGGGGTGGATCCACATACGGCGTTGTCTTCGCTGGCGCTGACGCATAATGCGTTGCTCAATATTTCGCTCCTTCTCCAGAACTATAAACCTCAAGCGATTCGCCTCCTCAGTAAAATCAACAAGGTTCTTGAAGATATTGCCGATAATGACATCCATGTTCGGCAATCACTTGCTACTTGCTCTTCTCTCCAACCTGCACTTGCTCCTCTACAACCTGTCAAAGATGGGCTGTAGGAACAGTGTATATATAGGATTACAGTAGCCAATCATGTTTGGAATCCCAAAAAGGGGCGTTCTTAAAAACCGGGTCCGGCGCATTGCGTCGAAAACGGATGCAAAACCGGATACACGGATGAGACGGATCCGTTTTTTGAACGGAGCACAGAACCGGATCCGGCGAAAAACCGGATGCGTCTCATACGGTTTTTCATACTAGTTGCCGGAGGCGGCGCTGCAGCAAAATGCCGGGGACGCCGTCAGGCGCAAAACGGATGTGTGAAAGAGGCCTAAAAGGTATCAACCACTGAGGACTCTCAATTCTAAATATTGTCCTATCTACTGGCTAACACGATAAAAAGATATACATCTTTCCTGTAACCTAATGGGAAATGTTTCCCCTGTCACATTGCTCTTAAAACTTTTACTTTAAGTGATCAAATTGCATGCTATGCAGCCCCTTCAACTAAAACACTTTTTTGTGGTAGAGTGCAGCCAATTATCGCCATCCTGTGATTTGTAGTGTCTGTGTATCTGCCTTTCTTTTTATCTAAGGTTTTTTTTTTTCACTTGACTATTTGATGTTTTGGCACCATTTTACTGCGCATAACATAATTTTTAATCAATTTCTTTTCCAATTTTTGCCCGCAGTCAGATCCTCAGGGCTTCATCTTCCTGCAATAAGGTGCTAGTGACTTTACTTTAGAACTGTACTCTGTGGCAAGGCCTTGGGCGTAATGGTACATGCTACCATCATTACATCACAAGGTGCACTGAGACCTTACAATGCCCTGTGACTTTTGAAGCCTTGTCATACTCAGAAGTCCAGTTCTAGAGGGGAGACACCAGACCTCAGATATCATAGCTTTTTGCAATGTTGTAACAGCATGACAAGTGTCATGATGTCTGAACATGGCATTAGCTCTGAGGCCTGGTTTTAGCTGAAAGTGCAATTCTACAGAAAGACATTGAAGAGTGACTGTGGAAAGAAGAGGCCCTGAGAAAATAGCAGCAGGCCACCTTAGGAAGCAGGGTTTCTGGGAAAAGTGAGCAGTGAGTTCAGTATTAGTTTTTTTTTAATCTCTCCAGACATCAGAGTGTAATCTGTAGAGAATAACTTTGTTGCAAATCAAATTTCCCAGGAACATCTATGCCATTTTGGCAAATTAAAACTTTGTCAGAACTGCTCATTCCCACATATGACATCCATATATATTATTTGTTCTAAAGTGTTATCCTTTGTCTATGTCTTTAATAGTTTACTTATGGCAGGAAGTTCTCAGCGCTTAGCATTTAATGATCTAAAAGTCCAGAAAACACTACTACATCTCAGTGGTCATTATGGTTTAATTAGATATGCTGATGAAGATTATCTGCCTTGTCAGCTGTATAGGTATGCTGGCCTATAGGTTAAGAAGAATTCAACATTCCCCCTGAGGCTACATCTCTAGAGGGATTAATAACTGTGCCACATCATCTCATCAAGCCATTGATAACACTGCACAATTTAAGTGAGAAACTGATACAAATGTAGAACAGAATTATTGTACTGAACTATTTAGTAACTACAGTACCAATTACTGCAATTGGAACATTAAGCTTGACAGATGGATGAATTTTTATTAGTCTGCTATATTGTTCCTTTGAAGTCTACAATTATTTTAATTGGGTTTTATATAATCACCAAATCCTTTTAAAACAATTGCTGTAATAACAATATAGGTGCCCAATCAAGCATGATGTATATATTCTTACAGTGCAGAATAGCTGTAGTGTCACTCTTGGATTTAAATGTAAATTTATCTGAAGGTGAGCCGTACATTTGCATATATTGCATAAGTACATTTGTATCTGTAATACTGTTGTAACATGCTAAATATGCTGTCTTCATCTTTAACTGTATTAATCTGTTTTTAGTAAATCTGAAAGAGTGAACTTAGGATTGGCAAAATGTATCTAATTATTCAGACTTTTCTAATCATCTATCTAAAGTAAAACACACATTTTTATATACGATACGATACGATACGATACACTTTATTGATCCCGGGGGGAAATTACAGTATTACAGCAGCAATACAAACAGCAGTACATAAAATATTAGGACACAAATCTTGCACAGGTGTACCAACATTACATAATAAATAAAAGTGGGTAGTTCAGGTGTATATAAGATAATGTTAATTGACATTAGTACACCAGCCATCAGTCATTATTTTTCTGCCACCCTTAGGAAATTATTATACATCCCCATAGCAGTAGGTACAAACGATTTCCTGAATTTCTCCTTCTTGCACCTTAGTAGGATTGGACGGCTGCTGAATGTGCTCTTCTGATTCAAGAACAGCTCGTATAGGGGTGTGTATTATTGTTCATTATTGCCCTACACTTCTTCTGAATTCTATCCTCCAATACCTCCTCAAAAGAGTCAAGATGGAGGCCAACAGCTGCGCTTGCCTTCTTGATAAGTTTGTTGAGTTTATTAGCGTCAGCTACTCGCACACTACTGCCCCAGCAAATGATAGCAAAAAAGATGGCGCTTGCTACAACGGACTGGTAGAACATCTCCAGCATTTTACTGCACACATTGAACGACCTGAGCTTCCGCAGAAAGTACAGTCTGCTCATTCCCTTCTTGTAAACCTTTTCTGTATGACACCTCCAATCGAGTTTACTGTCAAGGTGAACCCCCAAATATTTGTAGCTCTCAACAATCTCAACCTCCTGGCCAGCAATGGTGATTGGTAAGTAATCCTCCTTTTTCCTTCTATAACTCACCACCATCTCCTTGGTTTTCTTTACATTTAGTTCTAGACAGTTAGTCTGACACCAATCCACAAAGTCAGAAACCACCCTTCTATATTCCTCCTCCCCCGGCCCCCCACAATGCCCCCTACAATCACTGAGTCATCTGAGAATTTTTGGAGGTGACAAAAATCTGATTTATACTGAAAGTCAGCTGTATACAATGAGAAGAGGAAGGGTGACAGCACTGTACCCTGAGGGGCTCCCACACTGCTCCGTACACTGCCAGATACCACCTCCCCCATCCTTACAAACTGCGGCCTGTCTGTCAGGTAGTCATTTATCCAGTTCACCATCCCCTCATCTACCACCATAGCAGTCAACTTATTACGTAGTAAGAGCGGCTGTTTGCTCCTACTTCTGGTGGTCTGGAATGGTTTGGCACCAAGTACCTAATATATCTATTGGTGTAAGGAGATAGAAGTGTTAATACTAATGTATTATATACATAGTGCACAAAGGTGGTTATTGATTAATATTTTATATATCTGGCAGTCTCGGGAGTTTAATGGTAAATTCTGAGGCCACATTCACGCTTTCAGTATTTAGTAATATTTTCCAGCAGTATTTGTAAGCCAAAATCAGGAGTGGGTGAAAATGCAGCAGATGTGCACATGTTTCTATTCCCACAATAAGCTTTTGGTAAGTTTTTGATGTTGCAGATTTCTGCACAAAATTTCTGCATCCATTAGGTAAAATAAGTTACTTGAATTTGTTCAAAAATTGCACAGTAAAAAACTCACCAAAAACTCATTGTGGGAACTTAGACTTAGGGTAACGAACCCATTTACGAGAAAAACAACAGTCCGATTTCTGGACCGAAAAAATGGCCAAGTGCTATGCGAGTGTCAGGGCCAGCGTCAGCACCCAGTATACCCGGGCAAGTGCCGGGGCCCTGAGCTGGCGGGGGGGGCTCACTCGCCGTCGGGCACCCCGGCGCCCATTAGCAGATGAGAGCAGTGCCAGTGCCCCCCGCGTGCTCAGGGCCCCGGCAGCCGGCACAATACTTACCTCTCCCCGTGCCTCCGCAGCTCCGGGCCCCAGGGGTGACTGCAGGGCGCCCGTGCTTCCTCTCACAGCAGCACCGCTGGATGACGTCATCATTCAGCGGCCGGCTGTGGCAGAGAGTAAGCGTGGGCGCCAGTGATGCTGCAGGACTGCCTGCGGTGCGGATGCCAGACAGGTGAGATGTGTGTGTGTGTCAGTGTGTGTGTGTGTCTGCCTGCGTGTGTGTATGTAGTGCGGTGCTTTGTGCTTGTGTATGTGAGAGTGTTGCAGTGCTGTCTGTGTGTGGTGCTGTATGTGTGATGGTGGTGGGGGAGGCAGTGATGGTGGTGAGGACGCAATGATGATGATGGGGAGACGATGATGATGGGGAGTCAATGATGATGATGATGGGGAGGCAGTGATGATAATGGGGAGGCAGTTGATGATGATGATGGGGAGGCAATGATAATGATGATGTGGACTCAATGATGATAATGGGGAGGCAATGATGATGATGATGGGGAGGAAATGATGATGATGATAGGGAGGCAATGATGATGATGATGGGGAGGTAATGATGATGATGGGGAGGCAATAATGATGATGATGGGAGGCAATGATGATAATGGGAAGGCAATGATGATGATAATGGGGAGGCAATGATGATGATGAGGCAATGATGATGATAATGGGGAAGCAATGATGATGATAATGAGGAGTCTTTCCACAGCGCCCTCTTCTGAGCCGTAACAGTGCAGAATGCAGCACAGTGCAGAGGAGAGTGTTAAGGGCCTGCGAAACGCACATAATAGATATTAAGGAGAGGTGCGTTCGCAGCCCGGGGTCCACCGTGCAGGCAGAGCCTGATGCTAGTAAGATGGCACAAATAGGCAGTATGAGCGAATTCTGTTATCCCGCAGAGTCGCAGATGTAAACACTTTAGCACTATATGGCGGTATGGGTTAACTCTGTTATTCCACAGAGTCACTAACTAAAATGCTGTAGCGCTATATGGTGATATAAGCGGTCTCTGTTAATTCACAGAGCCGCTGTGACAAAGACTGTGTCCTGTTAGACTCACAGGGGACACAGATGACTGCTAAGCGGATTGCAGTCTGTGGTCATGCAATCAGAAAAAAAGCAATAATCTCCTCACCGGAGTAGCCGGTATTCTAAAGGCGTTTTCAGCCGAGCCCTGAACACGTGCATAACAAAACTCCTCACCGGAGGTGTCGGTATTCTAGGGGCTTTATTTCAGCCGGACTTAACCACATGCATACATGACCACACTGGCGCAAGAACGTAACAGATTTGATACTAGTGCGCTGCCGTGCAGTTATGACAACTTTTTTATAGTAGCAGCTACAGGACCTTCCAGAAAAGGACCAATGAGAAACTGCTCCAGAACACAAGCACTTTCAGGACCTTCCTGGTTGACCAATGGGAGACTCTGCTGTAACCGAGCATGTGACCCCTGATCTCCAATGGGAGATCTTGCCCTGGGCATGCTCA
The DNA here is from genome assembly GCA_033576555.1 of Oophaga sylvatica. Lineage (NCBI taxonomy): Eukaryota > Metazoa > Chordata > Amphibia > Anura > Dendrobatidae > Oophaga > Oophaga sylvatica. Next base: position 20,402 of record JARQOD010011681.1, read on the forward strand.
GATGGAGAAAGCGAGAACTTTGTCCCAGGACTGCCTGCTCCAGCACTGGTTATAATAGAGTAACCAGGAGAGGCAGCAACAAGCCTCTGCACAGCATTAGACCGAGTGAGACGCTGGAACCGAAGTCTCTGTTGAGCAGGTTTTACTGCGGCCGGAGATGGATGGGGACCGCAGCGGGACTGGTTCGAGATTCCCCTTGTGCAGCAGTGGGAATTCGATCCCTAACATTACTCCCCCTCCTAGGGCCCCCCCTTGTTTGGGTCTCACTACGTTCAAAGGCAGCGATGAGCTGCGCAGTGTGAACGTGCTCAGCAGGCTCCAGGACCTATCATCAGGCCCATAACCCTCCAATCCACCAAATAAATTGTTTTGCCCCATATCACCTTACACCCTACGATGGCGTTCACCTCATGATCGTCCGTAGACGAACCCGATGTGATGGCAAATGACTCGGAAAACTGGTACCTGAGCACGGGTTTCAGGAGGGATACGCGAAAAGTGTCGGAGATACCCAGGCGTGGTGGAAGTGCCAAACGGTAAACCACAGGGTTAACCTGCTCGAGGACTTTGAAAGGACCATGGTAGCGGGGTGCCAACTTGGTGGACTCAACTCGCAGCCTGATGTTACGGGTGGAGAGCCACACCAAGTACCCAGGAGCAAATGTCGGAGCGGGGCGCCGATGTGAGTCGGCAGAGGGACCTCATCCTCTCCTTGGACACCTGAATAGCATCCTGGATACGATCCCAAATGTCCCGTGCCTCCACAGCTCAGTCTGCCACCCTGGAGTCGGCGAAAGACACGGGCATGGGCACCGGAACCCGCGGATGCTGACCGTAGTTTAGGAGGAATGGAGTCTGTCCAGTGGAGTCAGCCAAAGCATTATTTAGTGCAAACTCAGCCCACGGTAGCAAGGATGCCCAGTCATCCTGCCTGGCTGAGACAAAATGTCATAGATAGGTGACCAAGGTCTGGTTGGCCCTCTCTACCAACCCATTCCTCTGGGATGATACGCAGAGGAGAGATTTAACTCAATGCTGAGTACCGACATCGCTCTCTCCAGAACCGAGACGCAAACTGGGGACCTCGATCACTAACGACTTTGTCTGGCATACCGTGTAAATGGAAAATATGCCTAATAAATAATGCTGCCAAGGCCCGTGCAGACGGTAAACATGGTAACGCCACCAAGTGCACCATTTGGAGAAGTGGTCGGTTATCACCCAGATGATGGTGCAGCCCCGAGACTTGGGTAAGCCCACCACAAAATCCATCCTGACCATCTCCCAAGGCCTGTCTGCCACCGGCAAAGGAAAAAGTAACCCAGCCGGCCGTTGTCGAGGGGACTTATTCTTGGCGCAGGACATGCACGCCTGAACACATTCCCTGACGTCACGGACCATATGTGGCCACCAGTATGTCCTCGCCAGCAAGAAAGTACTTCCGGTCGCAAATTGGTAGGTACAAAAGTCCTGCCCGGAGGCACAGACTCAAGCGAAACCAGAGCCACAGTTCTTAGGCTCTCACAGGGGATAATAAGCCGAGGCTCCTCCTCCACCTCCTCAGAGGATACGAAGGAGCGAGACAGAGCATCGGCCCGAATGTTCTTCTCACCGGAGAGGAAATGGAGTGTGAAATGGAACCGGGAGAAGAACACGGACCATCTGGCCTGGCGGGAATTCAGCCGCTGGGCTGTTTGCAAGTACACCAAGTTTTTGTGGTCCGTGAAGACCTGGAAGGGAAAGCGAGACCCCTCCAGAAGATGTCTCCACTCGGAGAAGGCCAACTTCATAGCCAGTAACTCCCTGTCCCCAATGGAATAATTCCTCTCTGCTGGTGTAAAGGTTTAGAAAAGAAGAAGCAGGGATGCTTCCGACCTTGAGCATCCTTTTGATAAAGGACTGATCCAGCACCAACAGAAGAGGCGTCCACCTCTAAAATAAACGGCTTATCAACATCGGGGCGATGTAATATTTGAGCACTGGCAAAATTCGACTTGATGGAAGAGAACGCCTTGGAAACCTCCTCAGACCACAACTGGATTTGCTCCCTTCTTGGTGAGGGCTACCAAGGGAGCTACCAAAGTCGAGAAATGAGGAATGAACTGG
>JARQOD010011682.1:0-22504 GCA_033576555.1 Oophaga sylvatica
CGCTGCTGTGCCCCCCCCGGCTTTTTTTTCTCGTGGTGGGGGGGGGGGATAGCCCTTAAATGAGGGTTTTAAAAACAGGTAAAATTTGTGAAATGATGCCCACGGGGGCGGCAGCGGTTTTGGGGGGCCCAGGGAAAAACCAAAAAAACCAAAAAAAATTCATTGCGCCGGGGGCATGTGTGGATAATCCGTGCGAAAAAAATGTTTTTTTTTTGGGGCCCCCCCCTTTTTTAAGTATCTGAAAGGAGAAAGAAAAGACAAAAAACAAAATTTAAAAAAACTAATGTTTTTTGGCCCCCCCCAAAAATTAAAAGAAAAAACCTTAAAAATTTTCTTTTTAATCCCTTGGGTTTCCCCCTTTTTTTAAAGGTTCCCGGGGAAAGGGTTTCCCCGGTTTTTTTTAAAAATTTGGAAAAACCCCCCTCCCCCCCTTTCGTTAGGGGGGTACATGGTTTTTCACCTGGTATTTTAATTTTGGGGAAAAAATTTTTTCCCCCCGGGAGCGGGGAAAAAAAGGGGGGGGATTGGGAAAATTTGTCTATTTTTAAAACCCCCTGGGGGTTTTTTTTGTGAAATGCGGTCCCGGAAAATTTTTTGGGGGGGGTTTTCCCCCCCCTTTCCGAGGAAAGCCGGGACTTAAACAATAAATCCAAAATTCGTTTTGGGGGACATGTGAAAAAACCCGGGGAAAAATTTTTAAATTTTTCCCGGGGGTTTTTGGGGGGTGAAAATTTTTTCCTTTCGTAATTTTTTGGGGCTTGATGGGTTTGTAAACATGGCGGTTTCCTTTTCTTTTTAAAGGGGGCCCAAAAAAACCCCCCGTCTTCGTTTCTTGTTCGACCCAAAAAATAAACCCTTACCAAGGACTTTGGGATTTGGGGGTTTTTTTGTAGCACATTTTAAAAAGGGTTTTTGGGAAAAAAATTTTGTAAAAATTTGGGTAAAATTTTTTAAGAACGGCCCAAAATCTATTTATTCGGGCTTGAAGGGGAGGTTTTTAAAAAAGGGGGGGTAGGTTTTTCACGGGGAAAAAATTTTTTATCTTTTCTTGGTAATCCTGGAGAGGTGGGGGGAATAGTTTTTGAGGGGCCCCAAAGCAAGTTCGAAGGGTAGGGCCTTTTTTTTTGGGGAAAATTTTTAGGGAAAATTTTTTTTTGTCTTTTTTTCCTTTTTTGCCGGAAACCCCAAAATATTTTTTGGGGTACCCGATGATTTTTAGGGGGGGGGCCGCGACCTTTTAAAAAGGGGAGGATGGGAGCTGCTAAAAAGCAGAAGGCTATTCTTATCGGGGGGTTTTTTGGGGGAAAAAATTTTTTTCCCCAATTTTCCCGTGGGGGGTTTAAAATTGGTTTTTTGGGGGGCTAAAAAAAAAATGTCTGTTTTTTTGGCTGCATCGTAAAGGTTTAAATTTGGTTTTTAAAGGAAATTTTTGTCAATCATTTTAAAAATTTCCCCCCGGGGTTTGATTTAAAATTTTCCCTTTTTTTTCTTTTTGGGGGGGCGTCGATTAAAAAAAATTTTAAAAAAGGGGGGTGTTGCGGGGGGGGAAACCTGACGGTTTAAAAAAATTTTTAATTTCAAATTTCCCCCCTATAAATGTTAGCGTTCGGGGAGCCATTTAGGGGGTTTGATTTGGGTTTTTTTATGCTTGGTTTTTTTTTCCAAAACCAAAAATTGGGGCCCCCTTTAATTTAAATTTTTTTTTTTTTTAATTTTTTTAAAAATAAATCATTTTTTTTGGGCCCCTTTAAAAAACCCCCCTCATTTAACCTTCGGAGATTGAAAATTCAAAAATTTGAGTTTTAAAAATTTTCCCCCGGGTTTTTTTTAAACTCCCCCGGGGGGAAAAAAATTCCCGGGCCAAAAGGGGGGGGAACCCCCAAATCAGAAGGAAGACAGCTTTGGAATTCAAAATGTCCCTTACCCCAGTTCAAAAGGGGCAAGGAACCCCCAAAGGGGGCTTGGGGTTTACTTGAAAAACTTTTTTTAAAAAACAAAACCGGTTTTGCCCAAAAATTCAAAGGGGGTCCAAAAAAATTTTCCATGGAATCATCGTTCTCCCCATAGAATTTTTAAAAAGGGAATTTTCAACTTTTGATGGGCCAGATTGGACGCTTAAAAAAACAAATTTAAAACCCCCTTTATTTTAAAAAATAGAAGCATTTCTTTCTAAAACGGGGAAAAAAATTTTTCAGGATTTTTGGGGGGCCCCCCTTTCGGGGAAAAAAAAAAAAGAATAAATTTTTCCCCTGCCCCGGAAGTTACCACCCAGATGGGGAAAAAAAATGGCGGGAAAGGGTTTTTCCAAAAAAAAAGGGGGGGGGTTATCCCCGGGGGTTCCTTTTTTTAATTCTTTTGGGGTGGGGGAAAAAAGATTGCCCGCACGTTTTTCCTTCTTCCTTTTTTTTTTGGGAAGGGGGAAAAACCGGGGAAAAGGGACAAAGCGGAGGGGACAGAGGGCGTCCAAAACGGGCAATTTTTTTAAAAAAAATTTTGGAAAACCCGGGGGTTAGGGAGAAGGGGGCCCCTTGGGGGGTGTTTTTAAAATTTCTTCTTTTTAAAATTTTTTTCTCCTTTTTTGGGGGACCCTGTTGCAGAAAGGGTTGTCACTCTGTTTCCCCCCCCCCCCTTTTTTGGGTTTTTTTTGGGGTTTTAAACCCGGAAATGAATTTTTTTTTTAGATCATTCGTTTTTTAAGGTTTTAAAAATTTTTTTTAAAATGAGGGAAAAAGAGCCCCTGACACAGGTTTTGCCCCGGGAAAAAAAAGATCAAAATTTTTGGGTTTTGGGGGGCTTGGGTTTTAAAATTTTTCCCCGAACTTTCAAACCCCCGGGGTTTTTTACCCAATCGGGGGCGTTTTTTCCCCCAGTCCGTAACGAATTTATCGCTTTTGGGGAAAAAAATTTTTATAGGGGTTTAAAATTTTTGGGTTTTCCCCCGGGGGGAATTATTTTCCCTTTTTTGGGGGAAGGGGATTTAAAACTCTCCAAAGGGGAAAACCCCCCATTTTTAAAAAAAACCCCCGGTTTTTTTGGGGGGCCATTGTGGGGTGGATAATTTTCCCTTTAAAAGGGATCATTTTAAACCAGTTAAAAAAAAACCACCAAACCCCTTTTTTAAGGGACCCCACTTGCACCCTTAAGAAAAAAAAAAATTTAAATTTGATTGACAAAACCAGCTTTGGGAAAAATTTTTAAACCAAAAAATTTTTCGGGTAATTTATAAATTTTAAAAACCCCAAAAAAAAACCCCCGGGGGTTTTATATTTTACCAAAAGTGTTTAAAAATTTTCCCAAAACCCCCCCTGGGCGCCCAAAAAGTTTTGGGGGCAAAAAGATTCAATAATGACTCCTTTTTAAACCCCCTTTTTTTGTGTTTTTTAACCCCTTTTTGATCCCCCTTTTGGGCATATTTGAAGGATACCCCGGATTTTTTGTTTTTAAAAAAAAAAAAAGTTTGTCCCCCCTTTTTTCCCGGGGGCTTTTTTGTGCGTTTTTGTCAACATTTTTTACCTTTTTTACCATGAAAGAGGGGTTTAGGCCTCCCCAAAAGGGGTTTGGAACGTATTCAAAGATGACCCACAAAAAAAAGTTTTGGTACCTTTTTTTAAATTTTTTCTATTTCCAAAATTTTTTTCCTTTTTTCCCGAACCCAAATTTTTTAAAAGGGGCCGGGGGAGCCCTGGGATTTAAAATGGCGTGCCCCTACGCTAAATTTTTTGGGGGTATTTTAAATTTCATTTTTTTTTCCCCCCCTTTTGGGGTTTTTCCCCAAAAAAAATCCCGATTTTTTGGGGCGTTTTATCGACGAGTTTTTTATGAAAAAGGGGGGGGGATGAATTGACCCCTTTGGGGGGAATTTTTTTAAATTGGGGAAAAAAATTTTCCCTTATACCCAAAAATTTTTTCCCTTTTTTTTCGGGGGAGGGGAAAAAAGCCCCCGCTTTTTGACAAATAAAAAAATTTTAAATCCCCTGGAAAAATTTTTGGGAAAAGATTTGTATTCCAAACCCCCGATAAGAATTTTTTTCTGAATTTTTTTTAAACTGCCTTTTCCACTTTTTTAAAAAAGGGGGGGGGCCCCCATTTTTAAAATCCGGGGAGCACGAAAAAAATTTTGGATTTGGGGAGAAGGAAATTAAGACATAAAGAGGGGGGGCTTTTAAATTCTTTCAAAAGAGGCTTTCCCCTTTGAATTTGCATTGCCCTTAACCTTTTATGTCAGGGGGAAAATCTTCACGGGTTTTTTTAGTCAAGATTGAATTTCCCTTCGGGGTTCCTACCAAAACCCCCTTTTTAATGCCTTTAGAGGGTGTATCAAAAAGACATTTGGCGTTTTTCTTTTTAAAAAAACTTATCCTTTTTTTTACAGAATTTGTTCCAAAAACCCTTTTTTGTGCACAAAAAAACCACCAAAAATTTTTAAGGGCTCTTGGGAAGGTGTTTTGGGTTTTAAAAAGTAACGAGAGCAGGGGTTTTTGCCCCCTTTTTAAAAAAGGAAACCCCCCCATGCCCTTTGATGTTTCAATGCTCCAAAAATTTTTTAAAAAGGGAAAAACCTTCACTCACCCCCCAAAAAGGGGAAAAAATTTTCAGATTTCCCAAAAATTTTTCCCCCTTTTTACTTTTCCCCCTATGTGATTTATCTGTTTTTAAAAACCCCCCCGGGGGGGATTTGTGGGGGGGGGGTACCCCAAAAAATCCGGGGCCGCATTTTTTTGCACAAAACCACCCCCCAGGTGTAATTTTATAATGTTTCCCCCCCAGGCATTTCGCTGCCATGGGACATAATGTTTCCCCTTTTAAATACCCGGTGATGGGGGTTTTACCCCTCTCCGCAGAGGGGGGGACAGGGTCAAAAAGTTAAAAAACCCGGGAACCTTTTTATTTTACAAATTCAAACATTGGAAACCCAAAAGGGGTTAAAAAGAGAATATTTTAGGGGGGTTTTCTTTGGTTCTCGGGCGGCCAAAAAAATCATTTGTATTTTTTAAATATTTTTTATTGAAAATTTTTTTTTTCCCCCTTTAGATGACCTTTAAAAAAAGGGGGGGGATAATCATACTGTTTCGCACGGTATTATCTCATCAATGTCGCGGCGCAATTTTTTTCCTTTGGGGTTTTTTGGAGTTCCCCCCCGGGTGCCCATGGGCATGGCGGGGGGGTCGGGAAAAAAATTTTCCCCCTTTAAAAAAAATTGGGGGCCCCCTTTTTTGGGTAACCCCCCACCCCCCAGCATTTAAAAAAAAAACAGGGAAAAGTCGCGTAATGCTTTCCAAAACCCGGCCCCCCCGTCCCTTACCCCGTAACCCCCGGTAAAAATTAAAAATTTTGTCTGGGTTTTTTTTTACAATCTTTTAACCCCGGGGAAAAACCCCCCGGGCTGAAAAATCGGCACCCCCCCGCCTGGAAAACCCCAAAATTTGGGGCCCTTTATTTTTAAAATTAAAATTTTTTTTCTCTTTTTGGTGTATTTTCTTTTTAAGCCCTTTTTTTCCTTTAAAAATTGTATTTAAATTGAAAAGGGATAAAAAAAGGAACAAAAGAAAATTTCGGGGTTTTTTGGCCCCCTTTTTCCCTTTTGATTTAATCCCCTTTACTAAGGTAAAATTTCGGAAAAGGGGGCCCCAAAAATTTTACGTTGCGGTTTAAAAAATTAAAAAGTTTTCCCCCCTTGGATAAAAATTTTTAAAGGGTTTTTTTTAAATTTGATATTTTAAAAAAGAGGGGGAAAAATTTGGGGGGGCCAAAAATTTTTTTTTTTGTAAATTTTTGGAAATACATTATTAAATTTTTTAAATTTTTTAGTGTTTCGTTTAAAAAAAAATCCCCTTTTAAAACCCAATGAATGGGGGGTTTTAAAAATTTTTCAGATGAAAAAAAATTTTAAAAAAAATTTTTTTTTGTTTCCCTTTTTTTGTTTTCTTTTTTTGTAAAAAAGTTTTTTCCCTTTTTTTGCTTTTTTTTGTTGTTTTTTTATTTGGGGGTATTTCATCTTTTAAAAAGAAATTTCCCCCGGAGAAGGCCCGATAGGGCCGGAAAAGTTGGGGGTTTTTTTTTTCTTTTAAAAAGGGGTTTTTTGTTGTGGGTTTCATTAAAATGCCCAAATAAAAATTTTCCCCAAAGGGGAAATTTTTGTACTTTGGACCCCCAAAAAAAAATTTTTTTTTGTCGGGGGGCCCTTTAAGTTTCTTATCCGGGGTTTTTCCCCCGTAGCACCAAATTTTTAAAAATTTTGGGGGGATGAGGAAAACCCTTTTTATTTGGGTTATTTTAGGAGTAACACACGCTCTCTCAGTATCGATTTGACCGTAATACAGAAGGCAGAAAAACGGTACTGTGTCAGAAGATAACAGCTGTATACGGTTTTGGGGGAAAAATTAAATCTCCGTATATATTTCTGTAGTCACACACAGACGCTATCTCAGTATGAATTTGACAGTAATACACAAGCCAGAAAAACGGTTACTATATCAGAAGATACCAGCTGTATACGGTTTTGGGGAAATAGAAATCTCCGTATATATTTCCGGAGTCACACACAGATAGTCAGCATGTATTTGTCCATGATACCAGCCGGCACACGGTAGTGTGAGGAGCGTACAGCTCTATACAGTGTGGGAAAAAATGAACGCTCGTAACTGTGCAGAAAAAAAGTATTAGTGCTGTGTAGGTGCTGTGTTAAAAAGCACTCTGTACAGCAGTGTACACACAGCAATACAGGTAGCAGGCAGCCTAATAATCAGCTCTTCTGCTGCACACAAGCAATTCCTCCCCTGCCACTGGCAGGCAGCCTAAGAACCAGCACTGCTACACACAACAAATCCTTCCCTGTCACTGCACACTAACTGTACAGCTAATCGCTATCAGCACAGAATTATTGTTTTTTTCCTGCCTAACGCTCTCCCTACTGAGAACCAGCGTCAGCAACCTCTCCCTACGCTAAGATCGGCATAAGTAAAATGGCAGTCAGTGGTGAGGACTTTTTATAGGCACTGTGACACCACACAAAGCAAGCCAATTACTGCAATGCCCTTTTCTAAGATGGTGCTGGCCGCTACCCATGTCATCGCATGCCCACAGTCTGTGTCCTTGCTCATTGGCTGAGAAAAGGCCCTTCAAGCATTATGGGAAAACCGACTTTGGTGGTCAGGTCGCCGAATGCATGGCCGACCTCACGCTGTGGTCGGGTTTCGCTCTGCAAAACCCGACTTTGGCGAAAGTCGGTCTTTTTTGAATATTACCGACCTGTTTCGCTCAACTCTAGTCACCTCTGCTTCTGAGGATAAGTTTATACAAATCATCAGCCTCAGAAATCGCAGGTTAAAAGCAGCTCAGATTAGAGACCAGACCAATGCCACACAGAGTTCTAGCAGCAGACACATCTCTTCATCAACTGTTAAGAGGAGACTTTGTGCAGCAGGCCTTGATAGTAAAATAGCTGCTAGGAAATCACTGCTAGGACAGGCAACAAGCAGAAGAGACTTGTTCTGATGAGTCCAAAATTAAGATCTTTGGTTCCAACCACCGTGTCTTTGTGCTACGCAGAAAATGTGAACGGATGGACTCTACATGCCTGGTTCCCACCGTGAAGCATGGAGGAGGAGGTGTGATGGTGTGGGGGTGCTTTGCTGGTGAACTGTTGGGGATTTATTCAAAATTGAAGGCATACTGAACCAGCATGGCTACCACAGCATCTTGGAGCGGCATGCTATTCCATCCGGTTTGCATTTCGTTGAACCATCATTTATTTTTCAACAGGACAATGACCCCAAACACACCTCCAGACTGTGTAAGGGCTTTTTGACCAAGAACGAGAGTGATGGGGTGCTACGTTAGATGACCTGGCCTCCACAGTCACCAGACCTGAACCCAATCGAGATGGTTTGGGGTGAGCTGGACCGCAGAGTGAAGGCAAAAGGGCCAACGAGTGCTAAGCATCTCTGGGAACTCCTTCAAGACTGTTGGAAGACCATTTCCGGTGATTACCTCTTGAAGCTCATCAAGAGAATGCCAAGAGTGTGCAAAGCAGTAATCAAAGCAAAAGGTGGCTAGTGGCTACTTTGAAGAACCTAGAATATAAGATATATTTTCAGTTGTTTCACACTTTTTTGTTAAGTATATAATTCCACATGTGTTAATTCATAGATGTGATGCCTTCAGTGTAAATGTACAATTTTCATTGGTCTGTACTGTATGTGGGGGTAAACCACTAGTTGGGCGCAAGGCTGAGGTCGCAAGGGAAGGAGCGCCGTTTGACTTTTTCAATGCAGAATTGGCTGGACGCATGTCACGTTTGGAGAGCCCCTTATGTGGCTAAACAGTGGAAATACCCAGCAAGTGACCCCATTTTGGAAACTATATCCCTTAAGGAACTTATCTAGATGTGTGGTGAGCACTTTGAACCTCCAAGTGCTTCACAGAAGTTTATAACTTAGAGCCGTGAAAATAAAAAATTGTTTTTTCCTCAAAAATGATTTTTTATGTCCGCTATTTTTTATTTTCCCAAGGGTAACAGGAGAAATTGGACCACAAAAGTTTTTTGTGCAATTTTTCCTGAGCATGCTGATACCCCATTTTGTAATGCAGACTTTGATGGAATGTTCTGCGGGCATCATGTTGTGTTTTGCAGAGCCCCTGATGTGCCTAAACAGTAGAAACCCCCACAAGTAAACCTATTTTGGAAACTAGACCCCCCAAGGAGATAATCTAGATGTGTGGTGAGCACTTTGAACCCCCAAGTGCTTCACAGAAGTTTATAAAGGTAGAGCCGTGAAAATAAAAAATATTTTTTTTTTCCTCAAAAATGATATTTTAGCCATCTATTTTTTATTTTCCCAAGGATAACAGAAGAAATTGGAACCCCCAAATTGGTGAGCAATTTGTCCTGAGTACGCTGATGCCCCAAATGTTGAGGTAAACCACTGTTTGGGCGCACGGCAGGGCTGGGAAGGGAGGGGGAACCATTTGACTTTTTGATTGCCATGTCATGTTTGGAGACCCCCTCGTGTTCCTTAATAGTGGAAACCCCTCAATTCTAGCTCCAACCCTAACCCCAGCACACCCCTAACCCTAATCCCAACCCTAACCCTAATCTCAACCCTAACCCTAATCCTAACCCTAATCCCAACCCTAATTCTAACCCTAATTCCAACCCTAACCTTAATTCTAACCCTAACCCTTATGGAAAAATGAAAATAAATATGTTTTCTTTATTTTATTATATTTCCCTAACTAAGGGGGTGATAAAGGAGGGGGTTATTTACTATTTTTTTATTTTGATCACTATGATAGGGTTTATCACAGTGATCAAAATGCACATTGAATGAATGAATGGAATCTGCCGGACGGCAGATTCGGCGGGTGCACTGTGCATGTGCCCGCCATTTTCTTCCTGGACCAACATGGCGGCGCCCACCGGAGAAGGCAGGAGGGTCTGTTGACACCAGGAGGTACCAGGGGGGATCGGAGACCCTATATCTCTCTCCTCTGATGTGCGATCACATCAGAGGAGAGAGAAAGATAAAGCAGAATTGCAGCTTTTTTTTTTTTTGCGGTCGCCGTTATATGGTTAATAACGGTGATCGCAAAAGCGGGGTCGGTAAAATCCGACCCGAATCATGTTCTCTGGGGTCTCCGCTACCCCCAGCAAGCCGAGACCCCGGAGAAAATCCGACTCTGGGGGGCGCTATAAACTTTTTCCACAGCGCCGTGAATTCACGGTGCTGTGGTTTAAGTACCCTTAACTACCACCGTTAAAAGGTGTATCGGCTGTCGTTAAGGGATTAAAGAGGAGTGCACTGTCCGTAAACTATCAACACACCCGTGGCACAAGGTTCTTCATCTTCACCCATACACACGTGGTCAAAATTGTTGGTACCCCTCGTTTAATGACAGAAAAGCCCACAATGTTGACAGAAATAACTTGAATCTGACAAAAGTAATAATAAATCAAAAATCTATGAAAATGAACAGATGAAAGTCAGACATTGCTTTTCAGCCATGCTGCCACATAATTTAAAAAAAAATAAAACTCATGAAATAGGCCTGGACAGAAATGATGGTACCCTTAACTTAATATTTAGTTGCACAGCCTTTTAAGGCAATCACTGCAATCAAACGATTCCTGTAACTGTCAATGAGACTTTTGCACCCTTGACAGGTATTTTGGACCACTCCTCAAGAGCAAACTGCTCCAGTTGTCTCATGTTTGAAGGTTGCCTTTTCCATGCGGCATGTTTCAGCTCTTTTCGAAGTTGCTCAATAGGATTTAGGTCAGGGCTCATAGAAGGCCACTTCAGAATAGTAAAATGTTTTCCTCTTAGCCATTCCTGGTTGTTTTTAGCTGTGTATTTTGGGTCATTATCTTGTTGCAAGACCCATGACCTGCGACTGAGATCAAGCTATCTGACACTGGGCCGCACATTTTCTCTTAGAATCTCTTGATAGTCTTGAGATTTCATTGTACCCTGCACAGATTCTAGACACCCTGCGCCAATGCAGCAAAGCAGCCCCAGAATGGTAAACAGAGCCTCCTACATGTTTCACAGTACGGGCAGTGTTCTTTTCTTGATATGCTTCATTTTTTCCGTCCATGAGCATAGAGCTAATGTGCCTTGCCAAAAAGTTCCATTTTTGTCTCATCTGTCCATAGGACAATCTCCCAGAAGCTTTGTGCTTGTCAACATGTAGTTTTGCAAATTCCATTCTGGCTTTTTTATGATTGTTTTTCAACAATGGTGTTCTCCTTGGTCAACTCCCATGAAGTCCACTTTGGCTCATACAACGACGGATGGTGCTATCTGACACTGATGTTCCTTGAGATTGAAGCTCACCTTTAATCTGTTAAGAAGTTTTTCTGGGCTCTTTTGTTACCATTTGCATTATCTGTCTCTTTGATTTGTCATCAATTTTCCTCCTGCGGCCATGTCCAGGGAGGTTGGCTACAGACCCATGGAGCTTAAATTTCTGAATAATAAGAGGAGGAGATTGGGATAAACGAATCCTACAAAAAGAAACTTTCTGGATCTTCCATCTCCAGACTATTACCCAAAAGGTCTTAATGAACTCTTGACTTTTTCTTCCTTCTTATAGTGTAGGGCCCAATAGGGCATCTAGAATAGGGTGAGCCGCCATTGAGTGGGGGCGCCACTGCGCAGGTTTTAGGGTACCAACCTCCGCGTTAGGTAGGGCCGTAATAGATAGGGTGTAGTAGGGTATCCATTAGAGTGCACCCTTTCTATCTTTCCTAGGAAGGTCGGTTGTGCCCAAATATACATTCAATTAATATTTTCAATAAAATATGACATATCATAGAAACCATTCTATTAATTTGAAAACTATCCTTTTTGCTCCCTTTTTGATTAATCTGATTCAACATCATGAACCTAATTGAAGTATATTCTTTTCTGTTTTTTTGACATCACTTCTGATTATTAAATTAATTTATCGATCGAATTGAACACTATTACCAAAAGGACTGTAGAATATCTGCACATATGCACTAAGAAGGCTCTCCTTTATTGGAGCATTATATATCATGCCCCTTTGGAATTTTGTTATATGCACATACATTTCTTTCAAACCAAAAATAATTACAAGCCATTTAGTGTGCATATACATTTTACAATCGCCGGACTTATCTACAATTGTCCGCATAAGTTGCAGACAGCGATACTGCTCTCAGTTTCAGAGCGCTTCGCTCTAGAAACCGGAAATGACGTTTCGGGAAATCTAGATGTCTTGCATTTACTGCGTATGCGCCTCATGAAGGAGACGATGCATTCCAAAGACCGAAATGACGCATTTGGCGTCCGGAAGTACAACCTAGCAGCATTACCCGGTAATTATAAAAGTAAGTTCACTCATACACCGTCAGCCCTATCTCACCTATGTAGAGCGCCACCTCCCCTGATGATTCTTTTTCGATGAAACGCGTTGGGAGAGCCGCAGGGGTAGAGACCGCTATATCATACCGTACAAATGGTTAATGCAGGTCTCCCCCGGGCCGAATCAGTACCTTTGCCCGCAGCATGATGATGCAGATAAGTATCATACTAACTAAATACCCACAGAGAGACCGATAGATTACAGAGTTACATTTTACTCTGAGGCTCCAAGTTTGGGCTTGTTAACAGTCTGCACGAAGGGCATTTTTATGATAGGTGTATCTTTAGTAAAAAGCTCCAGTATACATGAGGAGCTATCTGCACAACCACTGATAAATAGTACACTTGTGCACGAATTGATATATCTGACTCTGAGTTAGGTTATATTTATATTTGATATATACCTTAAAACAACAAGAGTAATATAGATATATACAAGAGGGCAATAAATAGGATTTATCATATATATTTCTATCCAAATGCCTATGTACTTATCTAATATATCCACATAAAGTGACTATATCCATCTACACAACAGTGGATATCTCTATAGGTTAATGCATAAAGATTAAACCTAAATACTGGTAGTTAAATAGAGATATAAACACTGCTGAAGAGTCCATTACATTTCAATCAGTGGATCTGTGTGTTGTTTTCTTATCTTTCTTTTATTCACATACACTGTGTGGGGCTTTTTTTGTTTGGCACAATCACTTCTGTATCTACGTTTTTAATATAGAGATTAAAAGTTAATTTTTATCAGTCAGCTATTTCCTATACTTAATTTGATCTGATATAAAAGCCTCTGCTTATTCAGTATGGATTACACCAGAATATGAAAAGCATAAAAAGTGTACTGTATCAGTAGCGTACAGCTGTATACAGTGTTGAGGTAATTTTAAATTTCCGTGTATATTTCAGGAGTAACACACACTGTCACAGGCTCAGTATGGATAACACCAGAATATGAAAAGCAGAAAAAGTGTACTGTATCAGTAGCGTACAGCTGTATACAGTGTTGAGGTAATTTTAAATTTCCGTGTATATTTCAGGAGTAACACACACGGTCACAGGCTCAGTATGGATAACACCAGAATATAAAAAGCAGAAAAAGTGTACTGTATCAGTAGCGTACAGCTGTATACAGTGTTGGGGTAATTTTTAAATCTCCGTATATATTTCAGGAGTAACACACACGCTCACAGGCTCAGTATGGATTACACCAGAATATGAAAAGCATAAAAAGCGTACTGTATCAGTAGTGTACAGGTGTATACAGTGTTGGGCTAATTTGAAATCTCCGTATATATTTCAGGAGTAAGATACTTATAATGGACACCCCGAGCACACAGAAAAAAGTTTTTTCAGTCCAAAGTACTTCAATTCATTTGTGATTTTTATTTCGGCATATTAATGAAACTCCAGCGAACAAAAGAATCACATTCTTAAAGAAACAACAAAGCCCCAACGTTTCGGCCTATCTGGCCTTCATCCAGGGGGAATTTCTATTTTAAGATGAAATACAACCAAATCAGAAACAACAAAGGCATGTCACAATAAAGAAACAACGTGTTACAAATAAAGAAAACATAAAAAGGAAACATAAAAAATTATATTTTATATTTTCATCTGTTAAACCATTAACCCCATTCATTGTGTGTTATAGGGATATATTTTTCAACGCATCACTATGTAATTAAATTTAATAATCGTAGTCAATAATTACATAAAAGAAAATGTGTCCACAATTTTCCATGCGTGTTTATATCTAATGATAATAATCCCTTAATATTATCCGAAGGGGTAATCATTTATCATTTATCGCAATCTGTGATATGTGGCTCTATGCCGAAATGTTACCTTAGTATATGGGATATAAATCGTAAGGAATAAATGCAGTCGATCCCGTATGTTTCTCTTGTTCCATAGATATGCCTGCATGCAATGTTAAATACTATGTTTAGGACAAACGCTTCAAAGAAAATACAGCCGTATGAGAACAAAAATTTAACCGGTACTTATGCATCATGGCAAATGCGGTTCCAGGCGATCGGGTGCCGAGTTTCAGACCCTGTGATTCCGGGTTATGATTGTAAAAAAATGATTGCAGACGATCAATGTATATTACCTGCGGTAGCGTGGGTAACGGACGTGGTGCGGTCCGGTGGAGCAGTACGCTGACTGTGCCCTGTCGGCTTTTTATGCTCGTGGTGCGGGGTGATAGCCGTAAGTGAGGTGCAATCTCAGGTAAAGGTCGTGAAATGATGCCGACGTCACGCGCATGCGCATGGGCATCCGATGGGAACTCCATGTAACAAAGGTAATTCATTGCGCCTGCGACATGTGATGAGATAATACTCGTGCGAAACAGTGATGATTAGTGCCCGTTCTCTTAAGTCATCTGAAAGGAGAAAGAAAAGTACAATAAATCAATATTTCATAATACTAATGATCTTATTGGCCGACCGAGAATCTAAGAGAAGACCTCATATTCTCTATTTAATCCCATTGGTTCCAATGTTTGTAATGTAAAGATCCAGAAGGCTTCCCTGGTTTTTAACTGTTTGACCCTGTCTCCCCTCTGCGTGAGACGGGTACATGGTCTATCACCTGGTATTTCAACTGGGAAACATTATGTCCCATGGCAGCGAAATGCGCTGGTATAGGTAACATTAGTCTATTACACCTAATGGTGGATTTGTGCTGTGAAATGCGGTCCCGGATATGTTGGGTAGTCTCACCCACATATCCGAGACCGCACGGGCACTTAATCAGATAAATCACATACGTGGAGTCACATGTGAAAACACTGGAAATCTGATAAATTTTTCCGGATCTGGGGTGAGTGAAGGTACTACCTTTCGTAATGTTGGAGCATTGCATGCATCGTAAGCATGGAACGGTGCCTTTTCTTAAGGGGGCAAAAACCCTCTGTCTACTCGTTATCTTGTTCGACCCAATATCAGCCTTCACCAAGAGACTTCTGAGATTTGGTGGTCGCTTGTAGCACATAAAAGGTTTGTGAACAAATTCTGTAATATCAGGATAAGATTTGTTAAGCAACGACCAATGTCTATTGATACAGTCTCTGAAGGCAGGTATAAAGGGGTGGTAGGTAGTCACGAACGGTATTCTATCTTGACTATGTGTACTCCGTGAAGAGGTGTCTGACATAGTAGTTGAGGGCAATGCTAAGTTCGAAGGGTAGCCTCGTTGTATGAATTTATCAGTCATCTCGTTATGTCTTAATTTCCTTCTCGCCGGATCCGATACTATTCGTGCTACCCGATGATGTTGAGATCGGGGCAGCGACCTTTTAATATGTGGAGGATGGCAGCTGCTAAAATGCAGAAGGCTATTCTTATCGGTGGGTTTGGTATACAAATCTATATCCACAATTCCAGTGGAGTTAAGCTTGATTGAGGTGTCTAAAAAGCTAATGTCTGTTTTACTAGACTGCATCGTAAAGGTCAAATTTGGTATAATGGAATTGATGTCAATCATAAATTCCCTAAGGGTCGATTCATCTCCTTGCCATATCATGAAGACGTCGTCGATAAAACGTTTCCAAAATCTGGAGTGCTTGCGGAACAACTCATGACGGTAAACATATGTAATTTCAAATACCGCCATATAAATGTTAGCGTACGGGCACGCCATGAGACCTTACGATTTGGGTTATATATGCTTGGTTTCTTTGCACCTAAAATTGCCGTATATAATATAATTTTTATTTTTTTCATTTTTTACATATAAATCATTTTTCATGGCCTTTAACACCGTATCATTTGAACCTTCGGAGATTGAAAGTATCATCTCCAGAGTTAACATTCCTGGGGATTTTCTCCATACTCCGGCGGAAGATATCCGGTCCAGGGACCTGGAACGAGAACTCAGACGGAAGACAGCTTTGGAATTGCACTATGTCACATTAGCCGAGTATCACAAGGTCAAGAGAATCCCAAGGGGACTTCGGGTTTCACTTCGACCAACTTTATTTCAAGACAAGCCGGAATTTTGTTCCAAGTTCGAAGGCATCCTCAACAAATGTTCCATGGACATCATCGTTCTCACCATAGAATTCTTACAAAAGGAATTGTCAACTATAGATGACCAGATTGCGACGCTTAAACAACAGCTCAACAACTCATTGACTGTAGACAAATACGAAGCATTTCTATCTAAAACAGACAAACTTATTCAGGACTTCAGGACCCAGTTACAGGAAAAGAAGAAGAATAAATTTCTCCGTGACACGGAAGATTACCACCGAGATCGAGTATACAAATGGCGGGACACTGGTTTTCAAAGAGAAAGGCGAGGTTATCGCCGAGGTTACTCTTCGACTTCTTCAGGCTCGGAAAACGATTCGTCTGCACGTTCTTTCACTTCTTCTTTTTTAGGGCAACGGAGAAACCGACCAACAAGAGGACAACGCGGAGGGGACAGAGACGTCCAAAACGCGGACAATTATCAAATAAGGACCCGGTCTCAGGTAGAGACTCCTTGATTGTGTATAATATCTCTTCATATAACTTGTCACCATTAGAGTATACCGTGTTGCAGAAAGGGTTGTCACTCTGTCCCACCCCCCCCTTTAATGGTTTTGTGTTTGACCAGGAACTGAATCGATTCTTTAGATCATTACGTCTTAAGGTACATTTCAATAATATGAGGGAAAATGAGCCCGTGACACAGGTTATGCCTGAACATAAAGATCAATTCAGACTTAGAGACTTGGGTTTGAATATACCCAGCAACTTTCAACCACCACGGTTTTATCACCCAATCGAGACGTATATTACCCTAGTCCGTAACGATATCATCGCTCTTTCGAAAAATATTCATAGGGGTACATTGAGGGTCCGGAGGAACTTATCTCACCTTGAGACCAAGGCGATTAAATCTCTCCAAGAGAACACCAGTATAGTAATTAAACCCGCGGATAAGGGTGGAGCCATTGTGGTGATGGATAAGATCCATTATAATAGCATCATTTTAAACCAGTTAAAAGATACCACCACATACACCCCTATTGATAGGGACCCGACTTGCACCATTAAGAATGAGATTAAAACTTTGATTGACAAACACACAGCTTTGGGCACGATAGACACCAAATTGTGCGACTACTTGATAAATAAACACCCTAAAATCCCGGTCTTTTATATTTTACCAAAAGTGCATAAAGATCTCCGAAATCCGCCTGGTCGCCCAATAGTGGCATCAATAGATTCAATACTGACTCCTTTGTCAATCACGTTAGATCGTGTATTAACCCCTTTGATGATCCATATTGAGTCATATTTGAAGGATACCACGGACTTTCTTGTTAAACTGAAAGAAGTATGTCCGATACCTCCCGGTAGCATATTAGTGACGTTAGATGTCAACAGTTTATACACTAGTATTGACCATGAAAGAGGCATTGAGGCCTCTAAAAAGTTCCTGGAACAGTATTCAACGATGACACCACAACAAATACAGTTTTGCGTCGACCTCATGACGATAGTTCTATACCAAAATTTTTTTCTTTACGCTGACCAATTTTACAAGCAGCGCACGGGCACTGCCATGGGATTTAACATGGCGTGCCCGTACGCTAACATTTATATGGCGGTATTTGAAATTACATATGTTTACCGTCATGAGTTGTTCCGCAAGCACTCCAGATTTTGGAAACGTTTTATCGACGACGTCTTCATGATATGGCAAGGAGATGAATCGACCCTTAGGGAATTTATGATTGACATCAATTCCATTATACCAAATTTGACCTTTACGATGCAGTCTAGTAAAACAGACATTAGCTTTTTAGACACCTCAATCAAGCTTAACTCCACTGGAATTGTGGATATAGATTTGTATACCAAACCCACCGATAAGAATAGCCTTCTGCATTTTAGCAGCTGCCATCCTCCACATATTAAAAGGTCGCTGCCCCGATCTCAACATCATCGGGTAGCACGAATAGTATCGGATCCGGCGAGAAGGAAATTAAGACATAACGAGATGACTGATAAATTCATACAAACGAGGCTACCCTTCGAACTTAGCATTGCCCTCAACTACTATGTCAGACACCTCTTCACGGAGTACACATAGTCAAGATAGAATACCGTTCGTGACTACCTACCACCCCTTTATACCTGCCTTCAGAGACTGTATCAATAGACATTGGTCGTTGCTTAACAAATCTTATCCTGATATTACAGAATTTGTTCACAAACCTTTTATGTGCTACAAGCGACCACCAAATCTCAGAAGTCTCTTGGTGAAGGCTGATATTGGGTCGAACAAGATAACGAGTAGACAGAGGGTTTTTGCCCCCTTAAGAAAAGGCACCGTTCCATGCTTACGATGCATGCAATGCTCCAACATTACGAAAGGTAGTACCTTCACTCACCCCAGATCCGGAAAAATTTATCAGATTTCCAGTGTTTTCACATGTGACTCCACGTATGTGATTTATCTGATTAAGTGCCCGTGCGGTCTCGGATATGTGGGTGAGACTACCCAACATATCCGGGACCGCATTTCACAGCACAAATCCACCATTAGGTGTAATAGACTAATGTTACCTATACCAGCGCATTTCGCTGCCAGGGGGACATAATGTTTCCCAGTTGAAATACAGGTGATAGACCATGTACCCGTCTCACGCAGAGGGGGAGACAGGGTCAAACAGTTAAAAACCAGGGAAGCCTTCTGGATCTTTACATTACAAACATTGGAACCAATGGGATTAAATAGAGAATATGAGGTCTTCTCTTAGATTCTCGGTCGGCCAATAAGATCATTAGTATTATGAAATATTGATTTATTGTACTTTTCTTTCTCCTTTCAGATGACTTAAGAGAACGGGCACTAATCATCACTGTTTCGCACGAGTTTATCTCATCACATGTCGCAGGCGCAATGAATTACCTTTGTTACATGGAGTTCCCATCGGATGCCCATGCGCATGCGCGTGACGTCGGCATCATTTCACGACCTTTACCTGAGATTGCACCTCACTTACGGCTATCACCCCGCACCACGAGCATAAAAAGCCGACAGGGCACAGTCAGCGTACTGCTCCACCGGACCGCACCACGTCCGTTACCCACGCTACCGCAGGTAATATACATTGATCGTCTGCAATCATTTTTTACAATCATAACCCGGAATCACAGGGTCTGAAACTCGGCACCCGATCGCCTGGAACCGCATTTGCCATGATGCATAAGTACCGGTTAAATTTTTGTTCTCATACGGCTGTATTTTCTTTGAAGCGTTTGTCCTAAACATAGTATTTAACATTGCATGCAGGCATATCTATGGAACAAGAGAAACATACGGGATCGACTGCATTTATTCCTTACGATTTATATCCCATATACTAAGGTAACATTTCGGCATAGAGCCACATATCACAGATTGCGATAAATGATAAATGATTACCCCTTCGGATAATATTAAGGGATTATTATCATTAGATATAAACACGCATGGAAAATTGTGGACACATTTTCTTTTATGTAATTATTGACTACGATTATTAAATTTAATTACATAGTGATGCGTTGAAAAATATATCCCTATAACACACAATGAATGGGGTTAATGGTTTAACAGATGAAAATATAAAATATAATTTTTTATGTTTCCTTTTTATGTTTTCTTTATTTGTAACACGTTGTTTCTTTATTGTGACATGCCTTTGTTGTTTCTGATTTGGTTGTATTTCATCTTAAATAGAAATTCCCCTGGATGAAGGCCAGATAGGCCGAAACGTTGGGGCTTTGTTGTTTCTTTAAGAATGTGATTCTTTTGTTCGCTGGAGTTTCATTAATATGCCGAAATAAAAATCACAAATGAATTGAAGTACTTTGGACTGAAAAAACTTTTTTCTGTGTGCTCGGGGTGTCCATTATAAGTATCTTATCCTGTTTTCCCAGTAGCACCAACTATCAAATAATAGTGTGCATGAGACCTTACGATTTGGGTTATTTCAGGAGTAACACACGCTCTCTCAGTATCGATTTGACCGTAATACAGAAGGCAGAAAAACGGTACTGTGTCAGAAGATAACAGCTGTATACGGTTTTGGGGAAAAATTAAATCTCCGTATATATTTCTGTAGTCACACACAGACGCTATCTCAGTATGAATTTGACAGTAATACACAAGCCAGAAAAACGGTACTATATCAGAAGATACCAGCTGTATACGGTTTTGGGGAAATAGAAATCTCCGTATATATTTCCGGAGTCACACACAGATAGTCAGCATGTATTTGTCCATGATACCAGCCGGCACACGGTAGTGTGAGGAGCGTACAGCTCTATACAGTGTGGGAAAAAATGAACGCTCGGTAACTGTGCAGAAAAAAAGTATTAGTGCTGTGTAGGTGCTGTGTTAAAAAGCACTCTGTACAGCAGTGTACACACAGCAATACAGGTAGCAGGCAGCCTAATAATCAGCTCTTCTGCTGCACACAAGCAATTCCTCCCCTGCCACTGGCAGGCAGCCTAAGAACCAGCACTGCTACACACAACAAAATCCTTCCCTGTCACTGCACACTAACTGTACAGCTAATCGCTATCAGCACAGAATTATTGTTTTTTTCCTGCCTAACGCTCTCCCTACTGAGAACCAGCGTCAGCAACCTCTCCCTACGCTAAGATCGGCATAAGTAAAATGGCAGTCAGTGGTGAGGACTTTTATAGGCACTGTGACACCACACAAAGCAAGCCAATTACTGCAATGCCCTTTTCTAAGATGGTGCTGGCCGCTACCCATGTCATCGCATTGCCCACAGTCTGTGTCCTTGCTCATTGGCTGAGAAAAGGCCCTTCAAGCATTATGGGAAAACCGACTTTGGTGGTCAGGTCGCCGAATGCATGGCCGACCTCACGCTGTGGTCGGGTTTCGCTCTGCAAAACCCGACTTTGGCGAAAGTCGGTCTTTTTTGAATATTACCGACCTGTTTCGCTCAACTCTAGTCACCTCTGCTTCTGAGGATAAGTTTATACAAATCATCAGCCTCAGAAATCGCAGGTTTAAAAGCAGCTCAGATTAGAGACCAGACCAATGCCACACAGAGTTCTAGCAGCAGACACATCTCTTCATCAACTGTTAAGAGGAGACTTTGTGCAGCAGGCCTTGATAGTAAAATAGCTGCTAGGAAATCACTGCTAGGGACAGGCAACAAGCAGAAGAGACTTGTTCTGATGAGTCCAAAATTAAGATCTTTGGTTCCAACCACCGTGTCTTTGTGCTACGCAGAAAATGTGAACGGATGGACTCTACATGCCTGGTTCCCACCGTGAAGCATGGAGGAGAAGGTGTGATGGTGTGGGGGTGCTTTGCTGGTGACACTGTTGGGGATTTATTCAAAATTGAAGGCATACTGAACCAGCATGGCTACCACAGCATCTTGGAGCGGCATGCTATTCCATCCGGTTTGCATTTCGTTGAACCATCATTTATTTTTCAACAGGACAATGACCCCAAACACACCTCCAGACTGTGTAAGGGCTTTTTGACCAAGAACGAGAGTGATGGGGTGCTACGTTAGATGACCTGGCCTCCACAGTCACCAGACCTGAACCCAATCGAGATGGTTTGGGGTGAGCTGGACCGCAGAGTGAAGGCAAAAGGGCCAACGAGTGCTAAGCATCTCTGGGAACTCCTTCAAGACTGTTGGAAGACCATTTCCGGTGATTACCTCTTGAAGCTCATCAAGAGAATGCCAAGAGTGTGCAAAGCAGTAATCAAAGCAAAAGGTGGCTAGTGGCTACTTTGAAGAACCTAGAATATAAGATATATTTTCAGTTGTTTTCACACTTTTTGTTAAGTATATAATTCCACATGTGTTAATTCATAGATGTGATGCCTTCAGTGTAAATGTACAATTTTCATTGGTCTGTACTGTATGTGGGGGTAAACCACTAGTTGGGCGCAAGGCTGAGGTCGCAAGGGAAGGAGCGCCGTTTGACTTTTTCAATGCAGAATTGGCTGGACGCATGTCACGTTTGGAGAGCCCCTTATGTGGCTAAACAGTGGAAATACCCAGCAAGTGACCCCATTTTGGAAACTATATCCCTTAAGGAACTTATCTAGATGTGTGGTGAGCACTTTGAACCTCCAAGTGCTTCACAGAAGTTTATAACTTAGAGCCGTGAAAATAAAAAATTGTTTTTTCCTCAAAAATGATTTTTTAGTCCGCTATTTTTTATTTTTCCCAAGGGTAACAGGAGAAATTGGACCACAAAAGTTTTTTGTGCAATTTTTTCCTGAGCATGCTGATACCCCATTTTGTAATGCAGACTTTGATGGAATGTTCTGCGGGCATCATGTTGTGTTTGCAGAGCCCCTGATGTGCCTAAACAGTAGAAACCCCCACAAGTAAACCTATTTGGAAACTAGACCCCCCAAGGAGATAATCTAGATGTGTGGTGAGCACTTTGAACCCCCAAGTGCTTCACAGAAGTTTATAAAGGTAGAGCCGTGAAAATAAAAAATATTTTTTTTCCTCAAAAATGATATTTTTAGCCATCTATTTTTTATTTTCCCAAGGATAACAGAAGAAATTGGAACCCCCAAATTGGTGAGCAATTTGGGTACCTGAG
>JARQOD010011683.1:0-22503 GCA_033576555.1 Oophaga sylvatica
AGGATATTGGTTTTTTGGTTGGGGAAGGGTAAAGGGTTTTTCCCCCTTCTTCCGGCCCCCGGGGGGCCCCAAATTTAAATAACGGGGGGGGCAGGCCTTTTTGACATTTCTAATTTCAACCCTTTTTTTTGGGGTTTTTTTTGGGAAACGATCCCAAATACATGGGACCTTTTTCCCCGCCTTGGGGTTAAAGCCAAAAACGGGGAGGCCCCCCCCTTTCTTGTTTTGATCTACTTAACAAAAAGTTGGAAAACGTTTCTCGTTTTTGTGCCAAAAAAAAACCGGGGTAATCGCTTTTTGAAAGACGTGGAAAAAGGAGGCGGTAAATAAAAGGGGATTGAAAGGGGGAAAATATTGGAGCGGGGGTATAGTTTCCCTTTTAATAGCGCTCGTTTTTTTCCAAACCCCAAAATAAAGGTAGTTTATGACATTTTTTTTTAAGTTCCCCAACTCAGCTTTATGGAAAGCTGTTTTTAAAATTTGCTTCCAAAAAAGATTAGATAATTTGGGGGTGATTTTTTTCCAAGTTTGGTAAGAGAATCTGAACACCATTAAAGGGGAAAAAAAAGCTGCCAACCCCTCCCCCTCCAAAAATTTGGGATTAAGATATTGAGAATTTTTCCCATTTGGGGGTATTAATTTTTAAAAATTTCCTTTAGACGACAAAATCTGTTTTAATTCGGGGGGGATAATATTTGGGGGACTTTTAGTTGGGAAGAGACATACAATAGGACTTTATCGCAAAAAGTGCCCCCTTTTTTTTCTCTTTTTTATTGGGGGTTTTATGCCCTAATGGGGAGATTTTTTCCGTTTTCCGGGGTTTCTTTGTTTTTTTCATTTGTGGTATACAAGTTTTTTTATAGCAAGGGTGAAAGAGGACAGCCTTGACTTTGTGCCCTTTTTGAATTAAAAATTGGGGGTTTTAAAGTGTGCCCTTAATTTTAACTTGAGCACTGGGAGATGGGGTAGGGCAAAAAATTTACGGAGCATAGTTTCTTTTAAAAACCGTTCCTTCTAAACGTTTGAAATATTAAATCCCGGGGCACTTTGTCGAAAGCCCTTTTTTTCTTTTTTTTGACCGCCCAATCAATCAAAGAAAAAAGTTTGGATGGTTTGGGATTTCATTTTTTTTAAAGTTTGGAGCAATAAAAATGGGGAGCATTATAAATGGAGAATTAATTTTTGGGGGGCCCCTCATATACTTGGGCATAATTTGATAGGGCCCTTTTTAAATGGAGCATTATTATGGGGTCCATCTTTCCTGTTGCATTAAAAATGGGGCCCCATCATACACTGGAGCATTTTCCAAATGGGGCCATTATACTGGAGCTTTTTTGGGGGGCCCCTTTATTTTTGGAGCATTATATGGCCCCAATCATACACTGGGCATCACCCCATGGGGCCCCATTTTATCTGGTGAATCATATGGGGCCCCCTTAATATGGAGCATTATATAGGCCCTTGAAAAAGGGGGGGGCATCCCCCAGGGGGGCCCAAATCATTTTACTGGAGCATAGGGGGGGGAACCCTTTATATATGGAGAATTGTTTAGGCCCACCCATACACTGGGCATCATCCAGGGGGCCCATCATAAAATAGGCATCATAGGGGTTTTATTTTTTATGGGACATCATTGGGGGTAGGGAAAGCATAATTTTGGAGCAATTAGGGGTGCCTTTCTTTGAAGCTTTATATGGGGGCCCATTCGGTTTGGAGAAATTATATGGGGGCCCATCAATACTGTAGGGAGCTTTATATGCGACTCATTATACTGTATGGAGAATATGTGGGGATTTAAACTCTAGGGGAAAAGTCCTTACTGTAGGGCCCACATTTTATGGGGACCTTTCATACGGGGAGCTTTATGTGGAGCTCACTTATACTGTATGGAACATTTTATGGGACCAATTTTTTTGGGGGAGAAATTTATGGGGCTTTATTTCTGTATGGCGCATTTGTGGGGGCCCAAAATACGGGTATGGAGGAATAACTGTCTGGTTTTTGGGTATTGTAAAAATTTAAAAATTTTAAAAATATCACTTTTGAAATTGTAAAAAGGGTGAATTTTTTGGGGCATTGTATAAATCATATTTCTGTGCCGTATCGGAGGCATCATGAATTTTTGGTTTGTATTAAAGGGGGCCCACGGGAGACTTTTTGGGCCCCGGGGGCCCACAAAAACCGGGAGCCCAGCCCCCCCCCCCCCACAATTTTTGGGGCCAAATCCCCCCAGCTTTCAATGCGTAATATTATTTTAAAAGGAAAATAAAGGGTTTGAAAAGTTTAAAGTAAAAAGTTTTTGAGGGCCTTTTGGCTTTTGGGAAATGGGCACTGTAGGTGGGTTTACGGTCCCTACTCCCTCCCGATTTTGGGCTTTTTTCCCATTGACTTGGATTGGTTTTCGTGTTTCAGTCGGACCTTCGACTTTTGATGATAGTTTGGCCCCGATTTCTTTCGATTTAAACTTTTGTAAAAAAGTCTGGTGGTCCAAAACCCCAAACTCGACCCTCCCGGAGGCAAAGTGGGCCTCATCCCCGGCCCACTCGCCTTTCCTCCCCACAAAGGTTTTGGCCGGGTGATTCAAAAATTTTAAACCCCCCTTTTGCTTCATTTTCTGTTCAAATCCATTGAAACTTTTTTAAAAAGGGACATTTTCAACCCAAAATTTTTAAAAGTGACCACGGAAAAATGGATTTTAATATTAGTGCCAAGGGGTTTAAAAAAAATTTTAGTAATACAGGGTTGTCCATGGTGAGAGATGGTAATATCAAAAAAGTTAAAAAAATTCTTTCCCTATTGGGGGAGTAAAATTTAATTTAACCAAAATGATTTTCCTTAAAAAAAAAAAAAAAATTTTTTTTTTTTAAAAAAAAAAAAATTTATAAAATTTTTTTTAAAAAAAAAAAATTTTTTTTAATTTTTTTTAAAAAAAAAAAAATTTTTTTTGGGTACCTTTTCCCCCCCTTTTTTTTTGAAAATTTTGGGGAAAAAAAATTTTTTAAAAAAAAAATTTTGGAAAAAAAAAAGGGGGGGGGCCCCCCGGGGGGGTTTTTAAAAAAAAATTTTTTTTTCAATGTAAAGCGGGTGTTTTGATTTAGAAATTAGGGGGGGCATAAGGGGTAATAAATAAGTAGGGAATCTTTCCCAAGTTATGCCTTTCTTTGTTTTTTTTTTTTAAAAAACCCCGGTTTGAAGGCTTTGAGTTGAGGGGGGGTATTTAGCATATAATAGGGGGAAAGGAATTTTTGGGGTTTTTTTTTAAGGGGACCTCAGTTGACAAATTTTTAAAACCCCCCCTTTTCTTTTGGTTCTTTTTGGGACTCTGAACCCTATTTTTCCCCCCTTTCCGAAAAACCCGGAGGGCCCAAGGGGGGTTTTTCTTGGGGGTTGTTAAAATTTCGCCCCCAAAAAGGGGGTTGGGGGGGTTTTAAAAAACCTTAAATTCTTTTAAATAATTATTTAAAAAGGGGGGTTTTTTTAAAAAAAAAAATTAAACCAATCCACGGATTCCCCCTCCTCAAAATTTTTGCGTTGATGTAAAAGGCCAAAGGGTCTAATTTTTTCCATTTGGAAGTCGGGGGCCATTTTGTTTAAAGGGGAATTGGTATTAAAAATTTGATTTTCAAAAAATTTGGCCCCCAAATAACTAAATTTATTCCAAAAAACCATTCCCAAAAACCCCCCCCCCCCCCAAAAAAAGGCCCCCCCCCCTCCCCCCCCAATCCCCCCCTTTAAAAAGGGAAAATTCCCGGGGTTAAAAGCGGGGTTGTGCATAGAAAAAACCAACATTCAAACCAAAAGGGTTTTTTCGGGTTTGGGGCGGTTAGGCCAAAATAAAATGCCAACCCCCTTGGGAGGAAACAGCGGGTGGAGTTTTTAAATTTATTTTCCCGGGGTTTTTGGGGGGGGTTTTTAAAGGTTCCGGGCCTTAAGGGGTTTTAGGGGAGGGGGTTTGCTCGGAGGTCTCGTGAAAGGTTGCGGGGGCCAATTTTCATTTTGGAACCCCCCATAACCCCCACTTGGGTTTGGGAAAATGTCCTAAATATTGAAAAAAAAAAAAAATTTTACACCGGCGGGGGGGGGTCCGCCGGGGACTGGGCTTGGCAAAAATTCGTTTTTTTAAAGTGTCCCAAATAAAAAAATTTAAAAAAATTTTAAATTAAAGGGAAAAAAAAAAACCTATTTGAAGGGCCCCCCACTGTGCGGGGCGCAGTAGAAAGCTAGGTGTGAAATTGAGATCCGTTAGCTTTTTTGGCGCATGTGCCGGCGGGGGCCTTTTTCTGGAGAGGGAAAAAAATGAATTTCCAGTTCACCCTGACCCCCATGGAGGAGCCTTTTTTATCCTTAGTGGGACGGGAAACAACGAGCGGTTAAAAGGATCTTCCCCTCCCCCACCCCAGTGTTTTTCCTGCCCCACTGAGGTTTGGAAAGGGGGAGCGACAAAAGCCCCGCTGTGTGGAGAGGGGTGGGGTCGGGGGGGCCCGGGCCCTTTTTTTTCCCTTTCCCCAAACCCAGTAAATTTTGCGCTGATACCTTTTCCCCATCGAGGTTTTTTTCGGGGCTCCCCATTTTGTAGCGCTGCCCCGGGGTTTTCCATGGCCCGCTTCCCCCTCACGGTGGCTCTGGGTTTTCCGGGCCCCATACCACATTCGGGGGGACCGGTCGGGGGTTTGAAACAGGCCGGCAAAGCAGGGGGCCCGGGCGTAAACCCCCAGCGGGGCCCCGGAGGGAGCACCCCGGGGGGTTTATGGCGGTAATCCCCGGGGCCGGTCAGAGGCCGGATACACCCAAAAGCACGGTCGCACCGCGAAATGGGCGGGGAGGGGGCAGGATCAACCAGGTAAGGAGGTTTAAAAGGGGTTTCTGTCCGGGGGGGGACCGCCGGCCATCCTGTATCAGGGAGACATTTTTAAAAATTTTTTTGGGGAAAGAAACGCCATAGTGACAATGGACGACGCAGCCCGGAAAAAAAAAAGAAATGCCCAATCTGTTTTACCAAAAATTTCCCCGGGAAGGGGTTTGGGTTTTAAAACCCTTTTTGTGCGCTGTAAATATTAGGTTGTCGGAGAGGAGCGAAGTCCCTATTGACTAACTGGATTGATGATAAAGGGAGGGGTCCAAAACGTTTCCCTTTCAGGCTTGAAAAATTCCTGCTTCGCCAATTAGGGAAACCCAGAAGGCTCGGAAAAAGCCTAGGGAATTTTAGGGCCCTTTTTCAGAAGATTATTATTCGAGCTAATTTTCGGGAGGGGCACGTCAAATGCCCCCAAAAAAAAGCCCTGGGTAGATGACTTTAGAGCATCACCCAAAAGGGCCCAAAACCCCCGGGAGGTCATTCTTAAGGGCCCCCCCATTTTTTTAAAAAATTTTACGGGTTTTATGGCGATGCCCCGCAGAGTTGGTGCACTTTGCGGCAGGAGTGAGGGCTTTGTCAAAACGCTGCCCGATGGGCGATCTGGTTAAGGGCGTGGTCCGGGGACACCCATTCAAAAAAAAAATTTTTCGCCTTTCCCCTTTTGGGTGGTAAATGTTTTGGGCCGGTACTTGATGACATATTAGAAAAAGGCCTTTCCCACAGAAAAAAGGGGTTTCCCCCAGGAAAAAAAAAAAAAAATACCAAAACCCCTTTTAAGGAAAGGGAGATGTTGTATCCCAAAGGAAGGAAGGGGGGAGAAAGCTCATCTTCGGAGCAGGAGCAGGAGCCCAAAAAATGAAGCTATCAGAGTGGGGGGCCGGGGTAAGGGGCTTTTTGGGGGGGTTGGAGAAAAATCTCTAGAGCCCTTTGGGTCCTCCCTACCGTTTAGCCAGGGGGTTTACTTGGAAAATTTCCGAAGGGGCCCCCGAAAGGTTTTTGAATCACCAGGTCTCAACCCCTTCTGGCCGCCCTTATGTGGGGCAGTTTTCCAGGGCCTACGAAAATTAGGGTAAAAAAGTCCCAGTTCCCCCCCGGCAGAAAAGGAGAAGGGGCTTATTTTTTAAAAATCTTTTCCCCCCCCAAAAAACCCTTTTGGAGTTTTAAAAACTATCGTAAATCTAGGTCCCCCGAATTTGGGGAATAAGGGTTTCAAAAGATTCAAGATGGAATCGATAAAGGGCCCCCATTTCCCCTTATTTGACAAAGGGCATGATTAAAGTGCACCTGGACTTAGAGAATGCAATTACCATGTGCCGATCCATCCGGTATTTTGAGATTTGCCTTGACAGAAACAGGGGGAGTCCCCTCACTTTCAAAATTTCCCAAACCCCTTTCCCTTTGGATTTGCCTCAGGGTCCCGGGAATTTTTACAAAATTGATGGGGGAAGTAGTGGCGTGGTTTTTAAAAAACAAGGGTTTAAAAATAGTACCGTTTTTAGACGATTTCCTTTGGGGGCAGCAGGGGCCCAGGAAAAGCTCAGGGCGTTGTCACGCCCCAATTTCCCCCACTTCAGGGGGCTGGGGGGGGTAAAAAATTGGGAAAGGGAAATCGGAGTTTTGTTCCACAGAAACCGGGGGAAATGAGTCTTTAGGAAATCAAAATGGACTCCCAAAATCAGGGGTTTTTTTCTGCCGGATGAGAAACAAGTGTTACTTTTTTGGAGGGGCAATTTTCCCGTTCAAGAAAGGGGGCTTGTTCCCTTTAGAGAGGCAATGGCGTCCCGGGCCGGATTTTCGGGTGCTTCCTGCGTGTGTGGGGCCCCTTCCCCCACGGAAATTACAGCAGCAGTTCTAGGTTAACCCCCCCCCCCCCCGGGGAAAAAGGGAAAATGTACCTGGACAAAAAGTTTTCACTATCCCCCGGCCCGTGAAAGGGAAAACTTGGGATGGAGGAAACGTTCCGGAAAAACCTCAGGGGTAGGGGTACCGGGGTCCTCAAACCCTTTTGTCCCGGGAACCCCAGCGCCAGTCAGACCGGATTTGGGGGGGGAATGTTTGGGGAGAGCCCACTTTCATGGTCAAAGGGATCAAGAGACCCAAACACAAAAAATCGTTTAAATTTTGAGAGGGTGTTGCAATATGGAAAGTTTCCTCCAGGGGGATCGAAGTCGAGGAAAGCATGTGAACATTTCTTTCCGACAAAACGACGGCCCGGGGGCATTCCCAAGACTTTAAAGGGGCCCAAGGACACCCGGGGGTTACAGCCCTCTGGGGAGGGCCGAATTTTCAGATTTGGGCCCGAAAAATCGGTGGAAAACCCTCTCAGCATTTCACCCGGAGGGGCCAGACAAAAAAGTGGCGGACTTCTTTAGCAGGACGCGGGAAACCCCTCCTAAAAAGGGGCTAAACTTGTGTTTTTTTAAGGGTACTATGTAAAAGGTGGGGGGAAAACTGGGAGGTGGACCTTTTTGCCAGCAGGGAAAAAGCGGAAAATTTAAGGGAAAATTTTTTTCCCGAAAACCCCTGGCCGGGGCAGCAAAAAAACAGATGCTCGTCACAACATTGGGAAAAGGGGGCTTTTATACGCCCTTTTCCCCCTTTGCCTTAATTTCCCAGGGAAACTGAGGAAAATAGGGAAGTCAGAGCGACGGGGGATGTAGTGGGGCACATTTTTGGGCCCAAAAGAAGTTGGTTTTCTCTAATAAAAAAGGTTGGGGGATAGAAGAAAAACCCAAAAACACTCCAAGGGGGGAGATCTTTTGGGACCCGGCCCAGTTGCTCATTGCAAATTTAGACCCATTTCGGGTTTTCGGATGGATCCTGATTTCCTGGTTTTGTTTCGGTAGTGAGGAAAGTGCAGGAAAAAAAGGCAAAAACCCCGAGCAGTTGGAATCTTTGAGATTGCATTTCCCCTTGATAACCACCACAACTAGGGGCAGCCGTGGAGCGTTCCCTGTTGGCCCTAGACCCCTCGTCACGGCCTGGGGAAATAACTACCCCTAAGATAAAAAGGGGAAGGAAAGCTATTTGCCCGGAGCAGATCCCAAAAAAATAGAAAGCCCCCAAACATGTAATGGCGGTTTTAGACAAAAAGAAATTCTGACACAGGGAAAAAAAAATAGTATGAGCCAAAAAGTTGGGGCCCAACTACCTAAATAGAAAAAGGGGGGGAAAAGGGGACTTACTGCAATTTCCCCCAAAAAAACCCCGGAAAAACACCCCCAAATCTATAATTTAAAAAAACACCTGAGAAACACACGGGCCCCCTATCAAATTTAAAAAAGTTCTCTGGTGTAAAAAAAATCCCAAAAAACAGCCATGAAAAAAATGGAAAAACCCAAAAATACAAAAAATCCGTGGCCCGGAAAATTTAAAATAGAGGGCAAAGCCCCCGGAAAGGGGGGCCCCGAAGGCCCCCTGTTTTGTTTGGGTAGTGGGAGTGCAGGTAAAAAAGGCAATTATCCAGAGCAGGGGTTTGGGAAACTATGAGATTTTTGCAGGACCCCGACTTTAAACCCCACCCAAAAAGAGGCAAAACCCTGGGCTTCCCTTTCGTTGGGGCCTTTTGACGGGGCCCCGTCACAGCTGAGAGAAACTAACAAAACCTAAAGATGAAATAGGAAAGCTATTGCCCCGGAGCGGGAACCCCCAAAGAAAACAAAAACCCCCCAAACTTTGAAAGGGCCCGGTTAGACAAGGGGAAAATTTATGACAAAAGAAAAAAAATTTTTATGAGAAAAACGCGGGGGCCCCAAACTATCAAAAATTAGAAAAGGTTAGGAAGGGAAATTACTGCAACCCCAAAAAACCCCTGAAAAGCACCAATCTACTAATTTAAAAATTTCACATGAGATCACAAAACCTCTCCCCCCAAAATTTTAGTTCTCGGGTTTGTAAAAAAATTTCAAAAAAGCAGCCACTAAAAAAAATGGAAAAAGCAAAAGAAAAAAAATCAGGGGTGAACAAAAACTGGGGAGGGGAAGCCCCCGGAGGGGACCCTAAAGGCCCCCAAAAAAGTGCAGGCCCCCCCCCCCCAAATTTGAAAAAAACACAGCAAAAACAAAAAAAGAAGCAAAATTTTTATTGTAAGCGGGAAAGGGGGCAGACACGAAAACAGCAGATTTCTGGGAAAAAGGGAAATTAAAGGGATTCGGGACCAGAACAATTGATCCCCGGCCCAACCCTGGGGGAAAAAATGACTCCCTTATTTTAAGCCCCAGTCGAACCCCTGATTCCCAGTCCTCAAAAACCTAAACTGCACCGCTTGAAACCCTCCAGGGGGAGCCTCTGCTCGAACTCATCTCAAACCCATTCAAAACAGTACCCCCCCCCTTGAGGAGGGGTCCCAAAACCCTCATTTGGCAAAACCCGGTCGGTCAGGATGGTTCTTGATAGCACGGAAAAAGTCTCCCAGCATGGATGTCCGAAGCAAACACCCCAAAAATTGGGTTTTCCCGACCATAACCCCCATTTAACCAATAAATGGAGTTTCCGTTTTAGAAAAAAAAAGAGATCCAATTTTTTTTCTCAACCACATTTCTCCGATTTCCCCCAAACCCAAAAAAGGGGGGCAGAGGGACAGCAGCAGGAAAACCCCTGGCTCAACAAACCTCTTCAACAAGGAAATTGTGGAACACGGTTTTGGATCTTAAATGTCCCCGGAAGAAGCAAAGAAAAAAAACAGGGGTTAATAATCTCCATGATTTTAAAAGGGCCAATGAACCTAGGCTTTAAATTTAGGAGTTTCTACTTATGGAATATTCTTTTAGGAAAAACCAGACCAAGGGCCCCCACTTTTAAAACCGGGCCATCAAATCCATGCCCGGGTTTGCAAAAAACCCCTGGGCCCTTTTCCCGGGGAGAGGGACAAACCCCTCCACTACCCGGGCCCAATTTTGTTGCATAGCTCCACAACAGGGTCAACACCTGGACAGACAGAAACCTCCCCCTTTTGTCCTGAAAAAAATCGAGGGTGGGAAAACCCCAAAATTTCAAAAAAAAAGGGGGGACAACAAAGTGGAAAAGGGTTTGCCCTTTATTAAGAGGGAAACCAGCCCAAAAGGGAAAAAAAAGA
This sequence comes from Oophaga sylvatica, assembly GCA_033576555.1. NCBI lineage: Eukaryota > Metazoa > Chordata > Amphibia > Anura > Dendrobatidae > Oophaga > Oophaga sylvatica. The sequence goes on from JARQOD010011683.1 coordinate 9,930, forward strand.
CCCGTCATTTCCGGGTCAGTAGTCGAGGCGGAGATGGATGAGGGTGGCGTTCCACAATCATTTTAGTAATTGAGGGTTGAGTGTAATGATGGATTCTGAAATATTTTTGAGCTGAAGGCGACAGGAGTAGAAAAGCTTGGATGTGCGTTTTTGAAGTGACAGGCTAGAGTCAAGGGTTACTCCGAGCAAGCAGGACTTCCGGTCGGGGGAAAGCGTGATGTCGTTAATTGTAGATGATATCAGGTAATGGAAGATCTGTGAGATGGGGGAAAGATGATGAGTTCAGAATTTGTCCAACATTGAGTTTGAGGAAGCGGGATGAGAAGGAGGATATGGCTGATATAACACTCTGGATTCTGCAGCAGAGAGGTGACGTCTGGGCCATTAGAGGTATACCTGAGTGTCCATCAGCATAAAGGTGGTACGGGAATCCGTGGACCTTATATAGTCCCACCAAGTGTATAGATTTGAGAAGAGTATGGAGTCCTTAGAACAGAGCTTGGGGGGACTCCAACAGATAGAGGTGAACGAGGAGGTATTGTGTTAGTGGAGACCTGAATGTGCGGTTTTGGAAAGTATGAGAGATCCAGATAGGGCGAGACCTATGACGCCAAAGGATGCGAGAGAAACTGTAGTAGAAGGCAGTGTCAACTGTGTCAAAAAGCAAGAGGACAGATGAAGAAGCAAGAGTATAGAGCATTGGCACCTTTGTCGCATTGGCTGTAAGTAGGTCATTAGTAATATTGGTCAGGGCTGTCTCAGATTGGAGTGTTGGGGCGGAACCAGATTGGAGAGTTTCAATAGAGCAATTTAGAAGAGAGTGGTAGGAAGCTCACGTGTACGTGCAGCTTCCAAAGATTGGAAGCGAATGGGAGCAGCGATATTGGGCGATAGCTGGACATAGTGGGTAGGGTCTAGGGGTTGGCATTTTAAGGATAGTCGTGAAAGTGGCATGTTTGAAAGCAAAGGGAACATACACGAAGTTTATGATAGGTTGAAGAGGTGGGTTATTGATTTGATAATAGTGTGGTGAGGTTTGGGGAGAAGGTGGGTTTGGGATGGGGTCAAGTGCAGAGGTTGTGAGTGGCGAATTGGAGAGGAACAATTAAGGCTCCTCTTCGGTGGATGTTGGAGAGGGAGGTATGGGTTATGGGCATTGGGCTGTTAACCAAAGGGGGTGTGGTGGTTTGGAAACGATGAGACATGCCATTGATTGGTCAATCTCTTTTTGAAGTGTGTGGCTAAGTCCTCAGCAGAGATGATAGAGGTAGAGGGGCAGTGGTGGGCGGAAAAGTGGAATAAAGGGGGAAGTTTTTAAAAGTTTTGAATGAACTGAATGGGGCTGTAGGATAGGGAATATATGAGGTTGTGAGTAGGCCTGTTTTAGCAGAGGTGAGGGCAGCTTTGAAAGAGAGTGATGCCTTGTTTGAAGCAGTGATCCAACTTGCGAATATTGTTTCTCCAACACCGCTCTGTCCAATCCTGGACTCTTGCCGGAGGTTTTTTAGTGTGATACTTCAACCAGTTTATTAACCCTTCAGGTTTGCTTCACACGAGAACTTAAAGCAATGTGATGGGAAAAAATTAACAATTTACTTACTTTTTTTTCACAAAAATGTAACACAAAAAATTTACTTTGGACCAATTTTTTTATTTTCACAAGGTATCATGAATAAATGGACCACATAATTTTTGTTTGTGCAATTTCTCCTTGAATACATCAATACTGGGCAATAGTGTGGTAACACCACTGTTTAGGCTGCAGGCAGGGCACAAAGGGAGGGAGCACCATTAGACTTTTTTGAACCCAAAATTGGCTGGAATCATAGTGGTGCGATGTCGTTGATTGGAGAACCCCTTGATATACCAAAAATCAGGTGGAACCCCCAAAATCTACTAATAACTCAAACTCAAATCCCAACACACCAAACCCTAATCCCAACCCTAACCATAACCCTAACCCCAAAACACCCATAACCCTAATCCCAACCCGAACCGATAACCAAACCATACAACAACCTAACCATAACACACCCCTAAACCCCCTTTTTAAAGCCCAACCCTAATTTGGGCCCAACTCCAACCCAAAAGGGAAAAAAAACACATTTTTTTTTTTTATTATTTTACCTAAATGGGGGTTTTTATAAAGGGGAGTTTAAATTTACTTTTTTGTTATTTTTGATCACTGTTTATAGGGGAAACACAGGATCAAAAGGAACCAATGGGAAAAAATTTTTCCTATTGTTAAACGGGTTCCGGCCCGGGCAAAATCTCAGCAGGCGCACTGCATTTGACCCCACAAGAAATGCCGGCGGCAAGAGGCCCAAAAGGGGGGGTTTGGCAGGGAACAGGGGGAGGAACCGGGGGAAAAGGGGACTCCACAAAAGGAGAGGAAATTAAATGGGAAATCTGATTTTTTTTTTTGGGGTTGCTGTTTTTTCCTTTAATAACGGCGACCGCAAGACTGGGGTTTTGGGTAAAAACGGGACCCAATAAATTTTCTTTTGGGGTCCTCAGCTACACCTGGTAGCCGAGACCCCAGAAAATATTCTGCCCCTGGGGGGCGCTATAAAATTTTATTGCTCAGCCCCAAAAGGGGCGCTGGGGGAAAAAAGTACCCTTAATTGCCGCGGTTTAAAAGTGAAACGGTGTCTTTAAAGGGGTTAAAGAAAAACTAACACCCTTCTTTTGAGAGCCAGAATTCTTCCCGGGTTTGGTGGGTAAAAAATACTTATTTCATGCAATACAATGAAAATTTAAAAATTATTCCATCTTGGAGGGGGAAATTTTTTTTTCTCTAGAAAGGTGCCGGCCCATTTTGAGACTAAATTTTTTTTTTTCAATATAAATAAAAATTCATTATGTAAAATGGGGTAATACCCCTTTAAAGGAATCAGGGGCCCCTGCCAGAAGCCATACAAAGAATTTTTAAAGCAGAGCACCACAAAAACCCCCCAAAAAAAAAGCCCACCCCAAAGCACGACATACACTTTGTGCAAATTTTAATTGGGAAAAATGAGTATTTTGATCACATAAATCCTTTTTTACATGTTTTTCCAACCCCAAGCTGAAAAGGGCTTAAAAAGCCAACTCCCAATTATGAAAATCAGGTGTTTTGGAAATTTCTATAATAGGGGGGTGGGGTCAAATGACAACCAACAAGCTATAAAGGGTGCTTAATTTTTAGGCAACTTCCTTTTTTTTGGGAAAAATGGGTCAGAAGAGAGTTTGACCACTCTGAAAAGTCAAAATTTTTGGTTTCTTGCAGGGGGAAACGCATTTTTGGAAATTGCCAAACTTTGTAGGTGATCCCGAACAATCAGCTTTTTTCTTTGGAAAAATAGAAACCCAGGTCGAAAAAACGTGTTGAAAAAAAAAAGGGAAAAAAATAACTCCCCATAAATTTTGGAGAAAATCAACCCGTGAAGCTCCCCAAGACCCAATTGCCCCCATTTTCCCCCATTTTTCCGAGCCAAGGGTTACTGGAGTATCAATAAGAAACAAGTTGTGCCATACCAGGGACAGGGCCCCAAGTAAAAAGGGCTGAAAAACGCCCCACCTGTGAAACAAGAAAAATAAAATAAAAAAAGTCAAGAGTGGGCCAAAATTATGTAAACTATTTTTCAAGGGTTTTTTTGGACTATGAAAAGAGAGTGACTCTTTTATGGCCCCCCAAAGGGTGGAAACAGTAAAGGGGAGAGAGCTCCACCCGACTCAAAGCCCGGAAGGGAGGTGGGGTACTGGTAGGGGTGGTACATAAAAATAACTTGAGGGGCCTTTTCGGGTTTGAGGAGAGAAAACTCAAATCCCAGAACACTGCCATTTTTTTCAAGACACCTTTTTCAAGCAGTGGTTTCAGGAAGAAGTCGGTAAACGTTCAAGAAAAAAATTTATTTTTTATGCAGGGCAATGCTCCATCACATCAACCCAAAAACCCAAAAGTGGGCTGGCCAGTAAAGGCTAAAAGAAGAAATAATTAATACATGGGCCCCCCTTTTTTCACACTGACTAATCCCCCTAGAGAACCTTTTGTCCCCATAAAAATTGAAATCTACAGGGAGGGAAAAAAAAGTCCCCTCTCGGAGAAGGGGGTGTCTTGGGGGCTGTGGGGGTGCGCACGCAATGTTTGGGCGTAAACAGATCAAGGGAACTGACAGGGAACCATGGGTTGGGAAAGGGTTTTTAGTGTCAAACGTCAAAAAGGGGGCAAAGTTGGGGCACTGATCCTTTTTTTTTTTTTGTTTTCAATGTCAAAAATGTTTATTTCTAAATTTTGTGTTTTTTATTGGTTTTTCAAGGGGAAAAAAAACAAGTAAGATGGGGATCTAAATTTTTTTTTTTTAAGTTGCCTAATAAATTTTCACAGTAAAAAGTTTACCGCACAAACAGAAAAAATCCTCCTAACATAGCCAAATCAAATTGGGTTTATTGAAAAACAAAAGCTGTTGTTCAATAATAAAAAGAAAAATCTCAAATACAAATTGCCTAATAAAAATTTTGCACACCGTGTATCAATTTGGTCAAAATTGGGAAAAAAAGACTAAACCCAACCACAAACCTTTTTTTCATCAACCAAGGTATCTTTTTAATAAATTATAACAGCGCCAACCTACACTGTATGAAAGGTTACTGGCACAATCCTGCTGACATTTTCCCTTAAAAATCAAAACGTTGTTACTTTTTACTTGTGTTTTAAACTTTAAACTGTAAAGCCTGGGGAAATATGATGGGCTATATAAATAAAGATTATTATTTTATTATTTATTAATGGGTTTTTCGGGGTTTTTCTCACATTTAAAAGTGTACTATGAAAAAAATTTTACAGACCTCCCCCATTTTTTTAAAGGGAGAAAACTTGCAAAAAGCCCAGTGTATCAAGTATTTTTTTTCCCCCAGAAATATACCAGATGGAAGGGGAATAAACTGTATACTATATATATAACATATCCAAAATTTTTTATTCGGGATGGGGGGGTTCCCCCAGTCCAAGTTAGACCTAGGGGACAAACGACTAAAGGAAAAACATCAAATCAAACTAACAGGACCGGGCCAGTACCCCTATAAAATGAATCTGAATAGGAAGCAGAGAGGGAAAATTTAACATTGGAGCCAACGGGGCAGATGAGGGAAAGAGTAAAAAGGAAAAAGGGAACTAAACAAAATTACATAACACAAAAATTTTAAAAGGACAAAATTGTTGAGAATTTATTGGAGTGAAAGGAGAACGGGTTTAAAACCCTTTGGGATAGAGCTGTGAATAAAAAAGTTAAAAAAAAAACATTTAATGGGGCCCAGTTAGGAAATTTAGGGAAAAGGGTAAAAACGAAAAGAGAAAAAAAACATAGGAGTAATAAGAAAAAATTAAATAATAAAGTGTTGAAAAAAAAGTAGTAATAAGATAGGGGAAAAGGAAGTAAAAACCCGGGAAGGGGGAAAACTTTAAAAAAAGGGCCCCCCACCTCCTAGGCAATGAAAAAAGGGTTTAAAAAAAGGGGAAACAATACATAAATGAATAAAAAAAAGGGCCAAAACAAATTTTTGAAGGAAAGGAGTAAAATGTTTGGGAAAAGGGCAGGAAAACAGGATCTGATTTCAAGATGAACCACTAAAATATAGCCAAAAAGATCTTTTAAAAGGGAACAGCAATCTGGGGAATGTTGCAATTTAGAAAAGAGAAAAGGGGGAAAAAAATTTTGTGAAAAAAGGGAAAAAAGGGAAAGAATTACTTTTGGGAAATAGAAAGAAAAAAGCCCTCAAGAAAAAGATCTTCAGGCCCTCAGGTAAGGTGCAATGAAGTGAGCTTACATAGGAAATGAGTCGATAAAAAAATTGGGGGCTTAATGAGGGGGATTTTTCAGTGATTTTATGACAAATGGATAGATTTTTAAATTTTGGAGAGGATCAAGAAAATTAAAAAAGGAACTTTCCCAAAAATACTGAAATTTTTTAGACCCTAAGACCACTGAAAACCCCAAAAGCACCTAGGGTTTTTGAGGACAAATTTAAAAAAAAAAAATTGGGAAACAAAAAAAAGTGGCAAACTTTACTAATTAAACCCTATCCTGATATATAACCCCCAATCCAGGTATAACAAGGTGCCTCATCCCCATCCTGGGGATGCCCTACCCCCCTCCTCCCTATCCTGTTTTGAATGGCCCCCTCATTCCCATCCGGTATACATGGCCCCCTCATCCTATCCGGTATGCATGGCCTCCCCCATCCCCTCCTGATATGCAAATTTCCCCCTTTATCCCATCTTGGGATGCCCAAAAGGGGAAAAAAAATCCACATCCTGATATGCATGGCCCCCCTCAACCCCACCCTTATATGCATAACCTCCTCATAAAAACCCACCTGGGATCATGGCCCCCCCCAAACCCCCTCCTGGAAAGGCATGGTCCCCCATCATCCCCAAATTTTGGGAGGGATGGTCACCCCCATCCCAAATTTTGGTATGCAGGGCCCCCCCTTCCCCTATTTCCAGCATGGGATTGGGCCCCTTATCCCCATCCTGGGGATGCATGGCCCCCTTTATCCCTGTACTTTGGGAAGCATGGTCTCTTCATCCCAATCCTGGGAAAACAGGGGCCCCCAAACCCAACCTGGTATGCATGTCCAACACCCCCCCGATCCTGGAAAGGGATGGCCCCCATTTCCCCTCCTGGTATGATGGCCCCCCCCCCCCTCCCCATCCGGTATGCAAGGTCCACACAGAAAAAAAAATTTAAAAAAGCCTTTGAAACCATTCTACTTACCTTCCCCGTTTCTTCCCTTGCATGTCCGTTCCAATGCCAAACAGTTAACTATTCTTGTAAGCAGCGCAAGGGAGTGGAAAATCATGGGTTAGGATGTTTCTCAATGAGGGGCCCTTGTAAAAAGGGTAACTTGGGGCTGTTTAGGAATAAAGAACAAAGAATCGAGGGGAAAATAAACCCCCTTTATATAAGACCAGCCCAAGTAACCCCCTGTTTCCCCAGTCCTCACAATCCTCACTGGGCACCCCCTTTTTAACCCCCAAGGGAGCCTCTTGCTCAAAACCTCTTTAAAAAACCCATTCACAAAAAAAAACCCCCCCCTTTGGGGAGGGGTCACCGAACCCTCTTTGAGCAACCAGTCGGTCAGGAGATTTTTCTATGATACGCACGGAAAAAATCTCCTAGCAGGAGGGCCCCCGAAGAAAAAACCCCCAAAGAATTGTCTTCCTGACCATAACCTCCCCTTTTAAAACCAAAACGGGGTTTTTCCGTCTAGAAAAACGAGAATCCAATTTTTTTCTCAACCACATACCCCAAATTTTGGGCCCTAAAACCAAAACAGGGTCAGGAGGAAAACAGCGGGCGGGAAAAACCACGGGTTTCAACAAACCTCTTCAAAAAGGGATTTGGGGAACACTTTATGGATTTTAAAAAGTCCCGGAAGAAGAAAAACGAAAAAAAAACAGGTTTAAAAAACCCCAAAGATCTTAAAATTTTTCCAATGAACCTAAGGTTTAAAATATAGGAGATCCCCCTTTTCATGGGAAAAAATTCTTTGGGGGAAAACCCAGCCCAAAGCCCCCCCCATTTAAAAAAACCGAGGACCATCAGTCCAAATCCCGGTTAGAAAACCGCGGGGGCCTTCTCCTGGGGAGAGGGCCAACCTTCCACTACCTGGTCCCAAATCGTTGCATACGCTCCACAACAGAGTAAAACACCTGGACAGACAGAAGCCTTCCCCTCCCCGTCCGAAGAAAAAAGAGGGTTTAAAAACCCCGAATTAAAAAAAAAAAACGGGGACATCAAAGTGCAGAGCCCCCGCCCAATTTTTTAAGAGCAAACCCCAGCCCAAAAGGGAAAAAAAGACCCCGTCATCCTGATCAGCGACCAAAAACTTTTTAGATAAGTTTTCCCCCCGTTCCCGGTTTGTTTTCTCAGTTTTTAAAACCCTTTGGGCTTAGGAAGAAATGCCGAGAGAAAAACAATTTTAACACCCCGTTTTTAAAAAAAAAGTCCCCCAAAATCTGGAAACAAACTGGGCTCCCTGTCAGACACAAGTTCCCCAAGGCCCCTGTAAACAAACCACGTGCTGAAGGAACAACGGGACCAAATTTAAAGGGGGGAAGGCAAAAATTTGGTAATGGACAAGAAATTTTCCTTTTGGGAAAACCTAACACAAAAATTTCCCCGATGGTGGTTTATTCTCTGAGAAACAGGAAAATCGAAATGAAATCCAAGAGATATGGGTCCATGGTCTCTTTGGGGGAGGCAATGGGATCAACAAACCATAAGGGGAATGCAAGGCTTGGAGCGAGAGCAAGTTCCTCCCGCAGGACTGCAACAAATTTCCCCGACATCACGAGACAAGGGAAGGGACCAAAAGGGGGGCCCGGGTAACCCAATCCTGGACCAAAAAAAATTTCCCCCATGCCCCCCAATGGGGGGAATAAAGAATCTCAGACATCAAAACCTTTTTCCATTGTCCGAGACAAACAATTTTCCAACAGGGCAGCCTCGGCCTATCCTCCTGACAAACCCCCTCCAGAGCAAGTCTCAAATTGGGGCCCAGATGGCGGAAAGAACCCACAAACCCCCCTTTTTAAAATAAAAGAAGGGTCAGATAACTCAGGAGACCGCAAGGAAACCCCCAGGAAAAGGGGGGATCCCCTTAACATTCCTTTGGGGGCCCGGGAAAAAAAGGGAAAACCCCAAAAATTAAAAAAGTGTGAAAAACAAGGGCCCCCCCGGCCCTTTTAGGATTGAGTCGCTTGCAGATTCCAGATAACCCAGATTCTTTGGTCCTAAACCACCACCTGAAGGGTTTTGGGTCCCCCAGCCAATGCTTTCCCCTCTTCAAAAAACCCACTTCATGGCCAATAACTCCCGGGTTTTTCCTACGTCATAATTACGTTTTTAGGAGAAAAAATTTTTTTGAGAGAAAAAAGGCACAAAGGGGGACTTTTAGAGGTCTCTGGGTCTTTTTTGGGGCAAAAAGGCACCCGCCCCAAATTTTAGAGGGATCAAAAACCCCCACCCGAAATGGCCCGAGAAACATCAGGGTGCCCGTAAACAGGGGCAAAAGTTTAATCCCTGCTTAAGTTTTCCTAAATGCAAGACTGCCTCAGGAGGCCAAAAAACCCATCAAACCCCCTTTTTGGCAAATCAGTTTTAAAGGTTTAAAAAATTTAAACCCAGAAATTACCCAAAAAATTTTTTCGAAAAAAATTTTGGCAAAACCCAAAAAACTCTGAAAGCCTTTAAAAAAGGATTGGGCCCAATCACAGATGGCCCGAAACCCTTTACCGGGTTTCCCTTTTAAAACAGATGGGACAAAAGGGAATTCCCCCAAAAAGAGAATCCCTGTGGGGCCCAAAAAAACACTTTGAAACCCTTTCCCCTAAAAGACATTCTCTCTCAAAAAAAATTTTAATACAGTTCGAAAATGTTTTACATGAGAGTCCAGTCATTAAAAAAAACCCAAAATATCAAACCAAATAAACAATCAAAAAATTTTTCCCCAAAATCCCGAAAATGGGCCCTTCGAAGACTGGAAGCGGGAAAAGGGGATTAGTGACCCAAAGGGGGAACAACCCAAGGGACTCAAAATTTCCCCCCCAGGGGGATTAAATGCGTCTTCCATTCATCCCCGTGCATAATGCAAAAGAGAAAAAAAAAAAGAAATAAGGTAATAACGCCCCCCTGTTGTCAAGCATGGAAAACCAAGTTAGCGTTTTTTCAACACCCTGGAAAACAGGTCCGGAAATCAAGGGTAACGGGTGATAGATAATTCACAGTAATATTGTTCAAAGACATGATAATCAATACACACGGCCTTAAGAACCATCCTATTTTGGCCACATAGATAGAAACCGGCACTAAAGGAGTGAAGTGTAGGATTGGACTGATATGACCCTTCTCCAATGACTCCTTGATATAGAGACACATAGCGTCATGTTCAGGTACAGACAAGTAAAAAAAGGCGATCCTTTAGGAATTTACTACCAGCCCAATTCAATAGCTCAGTCATAGCATCCTATGGTAGGCAGGCTGCAGATTTACTTTCGCAAAACACATCAGAAAAATCAACAAAAAGTCAGAAACACCTGAGCCTGGGGGGAGGCAGTAAAAACAGAGTGTTGGTATTAACACATTTGCAGACCCAACTGGTTTACAGACACAGAAATCCAAATCCAAAACAGGATATGAGACTGTAACCAAGGGAAAACCCAGTACGATAATGTCATTAGATATACAAGAACCACAAAAATTGGCAGCTCTCCTGATATCAGGTTCCAACCTCCTCATATCACCTGAGTAGAGAACTGAGGTTTAATCACAGCCAAAAGGGGTAGAATCATCCCGAGTAGGGGAATAGACTTCCCCATAGGGATATCAAGGGAAACCCACAACTTAAGCAAATCAAAATCCATCAGGTAAATAGCTGCTTCCAGAATCAACGAAAGCCTGAGCAGAGAAAATGAATGACAGAGAGCATATCAGGTAACAGTAATAAAAACTAAGTCTGAACACTACCCAAGACAACTGAGCGTGCAAAACGTCTTCCCCGCATAGGGCCAGACGAAATAGCATGAGAGGATCAACACAGTAGAACATAACCCATTGCCTATTCGTACTCATGAACGCTGTGCCCCAGAAACCACTCTATCCACTGCATGGATTCAGTAAGCAGGTTCACAGAGGCAACACTATTCCACGCATACTTCTCCGCTCCACGCAAACGACTTTCAATTTGAATCGCTAATGACGTAGAATCAATGAGACCATAGGGTGACATGGAATCCCACCATAACATCCTTTACATTATCGGACAGAACCCTCGCGGAAAAGGGCTGCCAAAGCTTCGTCATTTCCATTTGGTCCAGGACTGCCCACCTTGCGGAATCTCTGACCGTATAACTCAGCGTCATCAGCCCCCTGATTTAATGTCCTAACACGCGTTTTCATACAGCTTGATCATAGACATTAGGCTCACGTACAATACCCCAACGCCTGAAAAAATGCATCAAACATCACCCAGACAGGATCCCCAGATGTCAGGAAAAACCCAATCCTGAGGATCGCCGCGCAAGGAGAGGATGACAATTTTGAACCTGCTGCCTGCGATCCCTGGAGGACTTATGATTTAAGGCAAAAAACAATTTACAGTTATTTTTGAAATTCGAAACTTAGCTCGATCCCCTAAAAACAAATATCATGGGAATCCTAGGTTCACAAACAGGCAACCCAACAGAATAGGCAGCAATACTCCGAACCATCAGTGGCAAGCAGATCCACAACGGCCAGAACAACGTGCAAACTCCATTGAGGAAAAAAATCTCCCCAGCCCCCAGAGTTTACAGGGGGAAAAAAAAAATGCAAAAAAAAACAGAAAAAAATCTCAAAACAACTCTGAAAACCTTTTTCCTTTCAAAATTTTTTTCCCCTTTCCCGTGGTCCCAATACAATTTTCAATTTTTAGGCCGGGTTTGGAACTTTTATTTTTCGGCCTGGGGATTGCAGGTAAAAAAGGCAATACCCCAGGCATTGGGAAATTTCCTATGGATTGCATCCCCCTGACTAAACCACCACAACAAAAAGGCGGGCCGGGAGCGTTCCAAACTTTGGGTCCTAAAAAGCCCTCGGTCCCCGCCTGAAAAACAAAACCCTACCCCTAAAGAAAAAAAGGTGGGGAAAAGCAATCCCCCGGGACCCTCCCCAAAGAAAATAAAAACCCCCAAAAATGTAATGGGGGTTAAAGCAAGAAGAAAATGACAAAAGGGACAAAAAATAGTAGGGAGAAAACCCTTTGGGGCCCAAATTTCCTAAATAAAAAGGGAAAGGGAAAGGGGCATTACTGCAACCCAAAAAAAACCCTGAAAAAGCCCCAACTCAAACTAATTCAAAAAAAACCGAGATCCACCCCTCCCCACCTAAATTAGTTTTTTTCTGGTGTAACAAAAAAAAAACAGCAGCCACTGAAAAAAATGGAAAAAGCAAATGTAAAAAACAACAGTGGCTGGGAACCCAAACTGAGAGGGGGGAAAAGCCCCCGGAGGGGGCCTGAAGGCCCCCCCAGAAGTGCAGGAAAAATGCAAAAATCAAGCACAAAAAAAAAAAAAAAGAAAATGTCTTTTCTGTTAGCAGGGGAAAGCAGGGCACGACACAGCAGGTACAAAAGGGAAAAAGGGGAAACAAAGGTTGAGACCCCGAACAATTGATCCCCCCCCCCCGGAAACCCCGTGGGAAGGCAACCCCCCTTATAAAACCATTTAAATAACACCTGATTCCCAATCCCCACAATTTTTCACTGGACAGTCCCTTTCCGTTGAAACCCCAGAGGGACCTTGCCAGAACTCATTTTAAGCCCCTTCAAAACACGCCAGAAACTTGAAATCCCGAGGGGTTTCAGAAAAATTTTAATTCAAAAAATACAAGCAAGTAGGAAAACCCAAAAATACAGCTTTTTTAACAAAATATGGAAGTGTTTTTGCGTTTTCAGGGAAAACCACGGTGAACACGGGGAGTTTTCCCAAAATTCCCAATATACTTGCCTTTTTCCCCCTCAATTTTTCCCCAAAGGCTGAGACCTAGTACTCTAA